>ML796872.1:27739-47585 GCA_009831015.1 Picea engelmannii
GTTTCTTTTCTAAAGATATACAGTTTATAAATTGTGTAGTCATCTTTGAGTTGATGAACCTCCTCTTTGCAAAATACTATCAGTTTTTTGAAACTTTGTATTAGAGGGGGGATAGATGTTTGAGTAATATTTTCATGCGAAGGGAGAATGTGGGAATGTTGGGATATTAACACTTGTATAATATTAGGATTCAATGTCAGTATTTACTATTTAATAAATGTAATAAAGGCTAAGTTACCAGGATTCGGATACAGATACGGATTCGTCCGATTTTTGAAAAAACAGGATCCGGATACGGCGGAGAAACGGCAGGTACAAATAATATAAAAAATAATTTTATAATTTTTAAAAATAAAACTTATATTAAAAATTAAATATAGAAAATTTAATTTATATAATTTACATATACAATACTTATATAATTACAATTAATGTATAATGCGTATAAATAATAACTAATTTAATACATTAATTATTTATAAAGTTCCTATTTAATATATATATACATTATAATTTCAGTTTATATATATATATATTAATGTTGATTATATAAAGTTAAAATTATTTTATAAACTTAAATAGATAACCCTTATATACATTAGTTAATATTATTAATTTAATTATATAAAGTTAATATTAATATCCTTGTTACATGTGGGACCTTTGTATTAAAATATTAATATTAATAAATTTTATCTTCCAAATTAGTTGGTTCAAAGACATTGTTGAGATCCTTGTCATCTCTTAAGGTTTAAAAATACCCGACAACTCTCTACTCTCTACTTCCCAAAGGATACCCAATCAAATCTTCACTCGACGGGCCTTTGAATCTGGTCAATTGCAACCTTCACGCCTATACATAAATAATCACGTAAAGAGCTGGAGAGACCCATAAAAATCCGCTGGAGAGACCCATAAAAATCTGTGCCTGTTAGGTTTGTTGTAGCCGGATCCACCTCCACCACACGGTATACGGTTCAGATTTTTAGAAACGGCTGTCTGTCGGATCCAGCCGGAACCAAGGATCCACGGATCCTGAACTTGACCCCCACGGATCCGGTAACATAGAATAAAGGTCACATTAATGTTAAGTGGCCATCATTAGATTTATGTGTTTGTTAAGAGTTAGTAGTTACAATACGTTGGTAGCCTAGCTACCAATTATATGAATCCAAATGTATCAACTACAATGCAATAATGGTTCCAATTAATAAGAGTTCATAGTCCGGATCTCCTATATACATGTCTCTGTTGAAATTTCTACATTTTTAAAGAAAAAATTGTATATTTTAAAATTTAAATATTTTTCTAGTTGTTGGGTTATTCCCAAGTTTCATTAAGCTTTCCAAATTCTCAAGTTACCTCCAAATGATTGTCTAGTCAAGTCATTCTCGTGACCTAGACTGACAACATGGCACAAACCAAATATCAGTGTGTGAGTATGAACCCAGCTGCAATTCAAGTGTTTCCTTATCGCCTTAAATACAACTCGTGGTGTCCAATCACAAAGATCTATCTATGATTTTAAGGTGTCTCTTAGTGCAGTTGTATATTTGCCAAAGAGTGACTCGGTGTCAAATCCAATCAGTAAGCTATGTAATAGGTTCTCTAGGAATGCAGAAAACATGCATGCAATGATTTTATGCCATGCTTAATGGTTGTGGTGAAACACTTCATTCAAATCATGAAATTGGCAAAGTTTTGTGATTGAACAAAGAGATTTCTTTGAGAATGGAATGGTTCGTGAATAAACAATTCAGATTAGGGCAAGGAGGCTTAACATGTGTTCTTCTCGGCTAAACCTTTCCAGCGAGCTATCGTGCGCCCCAAACAGAGATCATAAGAAAAAGTTACACCCTCAGGAAGTTGACGTATCAACTACTCCCATCTGGGTCCGCAAACCTTTTGGATTTTCATCTTCCGGGGTTAGGGTTTTCGATTTTCTTTAAGTTAAAATGGCCTTTGGAGCCTCATTGTAAACATCATCTTCTTGTGAATGAGTGTAGCAATCACATCTCTTCTCATAGATAAGCTATCACCGTTCTAGCGAGTTCATTCACTCTGTATTTTTACAGTTTCTGTAAATTTTTCTCATTGATAGAAATTTCGTATTACTGTATCTCTCTGTTTCTTGCAATATTTATGTGTATTTCATTGTTATATCTTTGCCTTCATTCCGTTCTCAAAATAATCTAAATCAGTGGTATCAGAGCAGGTTGCTCCTTGTCGTTTCTTAGTGCATGTCCCCGACGAGGTCAGGATACAGAGTGTTGGGTCTCGAGCTAGTTTCTCTTGAGGAAAACCGCTCTCGCCAGCCCAAGTGGCCTCCCATGGCGGAAGAAAAGAGAGACGAGGCAATGGGAGATTCTATTAATTTGTTGCTCGAGGAGGCCCTCACACAACAGAGGGACGAAATGATGGAAAATTTTGTCCAAATCCTTCAACGATTGTCGATAACAACAGACGCGTCTTCATCAAGAAGCCACTTTGGAGGCACCGCCCCTTTCAAGGTACAAGTTAATTTTGATATTCCTTTGTTTGAAGGTGAGATAGATGCAGATGCTTTGGAAAAGTGGTTAAATCTGATAGAAGGTTATTTCTCTGTCCACAATCTTTCTGACAGGGAAAATATCACTTTTGCGCTCCTTAAGGCTCTCCCCCATGTCAAACATTGGTGGGAAACTTACTGTGAGCAAAATTCTACAGAGGAGTTTGGAATGTTTGAGGCCGAACCCACTTGGGATTTTTTTATGGATGCCATCAAGGAACAGTATTACCCTGTTGGAAACTATGACAACCAGTACATGAGATGGACCACACTGCATCAAGAGAGAGGGGCCAAACAGTGTCGGAGTTCATAAATACCTTCCATACCTTGCGCACCTCTCTGGGTATCAAAGACTCCGAGCAGCATCTGATTTTAAAATATCGCGGGGCTCTACACAGGTACATCCAAACCGAAATGGAATTTCTGGACATCTCATCATTGGGAGTCGCTTATCGATATGCTGTCAAAATTGAGCAGAAATTTAGGCAGCAAAACAAGCTAGAGTTTGGTTCTACAAATCCGCAACAATTGAAGTATGGTAAAGGCATCCCTAACTCAAAGAACAGCCAACCTCAAGACAACCAATCCAAACCATAGGAAAAGAAGGATAACGAGAAGACAAAGGACACTAGGAAGTGGTACGACTTCCACAAAATCCCTTGGCACAACACCGATGAATGTCGCTCAAAACAGTAATTGGTGGCCAAGCTCAAAGAAACCGAGTCGAGCCCCGACTTGGACTTTGATTAAGAAACTAATAAAACAGATCATTGATATGGAACCCACTGCTGTTGTCGTAACCACAACAATCCAACTGGAAGAACCAGAGGATCCTGAGGAGGGGGAGCGCCTCTTCCATTCACAGATGTGGGTGAAGGGGACCTCGCTGCATTTTATTGTTGATAGTGGAAGCCAAAAGAACCTCATCTCAGCAGAGGTCATCAAGCAGTTGGATTTGCCGACAACACCACACCCCCAGCCATACAACATCGGGTGGCTTCGCCTGGGTCGAGATCTCTGTGTTAGCCAGCAGTGTCGTTTGTTCTATGGCATCAAGCCCTTCAAGGATGAGGTATTGTGTGATGTTGCCCCACTGGAAGTCTATGATGTTGTGTTAGGCCAGTCGTATATGTCCAAGCGTCATGTCTTTTATAAGTCCCGACCCCGTACTGTCATTGTTACTCTGGGGGGTCAACTCTACAAGATATCGAAGGTTGTTCTGACTACTGTCCCGACAAAACAGTGCCGCAAAGTAATCTCTCATACTGCAAAGTTTAGCCTCTTCACGATCCGGTCAGAAGGTGAACAGAAGGACACTACACCAGTATCACCTTGGGCTAAGACTCTTATATTCGACAGAAGCAGATCAACAAGTTGTAGAAGAGCACACAGATATTCTTACTTCACCTATGGGGGTGCCTCCACATTGCCCAGTCAAGCAAAATTATAACAGAGCCCTTCATACTCTTCATGCTGCATATTCATCGACAAAGTCCTCCCACACTCAGGCAGATCATGCGGCTAGTTTGATTGAATGGATCCAACCCCTCCAGCAACACGTTCATGACAACCTTCAACAAGCTAAGCAAGACAGCTTCTTCAGCAAGGCAAGCAACTCACCAAGGTTCAGATTCAGCAAAAGCTTCCCCGAGAACTTGACGCAATGGAAACCATTGCTTCCTAAGGGGGGAGGAATGATCCAGGTGGATATCGGTGGCCACCCACCTATTCCACTGGCTTGAAATACAACTTTCCACCTTGGCAATTTTTCTACAGTTTTTTGGGTCCCAAACTTTCGAGGTCGTTTTGAGGCCCTAAACGACATTCTTTTGACATTTGGGAGCCCAAGTGATAGCTGAAGGCTTTGGGCTGGGCCCAGTTGAAATGTGTTCTTCTCGGCAAGACCTTTCCAACAAGCTATCGTGCACCCCAAACAGACATCATATGAAAAAGTTACGCCCTCGGGAAGTTGACGTATCAACTACATCGGGGCCTGCAAACCTTTTAGCGCTTCATCTTTCGGGGTTAGGGTTTTGTATTTTCTTTATGTTAAAAAGGCCTTTGGAGCCTCATTGTAAACATCATCTTCTTGAGAATGAACATAGCAATCACATCTCTTCTCAGGGATAAGCTGCCACCATTCTAGCGAGTTTATTCACTYTGTATTTTTACAATTTTTATACATTTTTCTCATTAATAGAAATTTTGCATTATTGTATCTCTTTGTTTCTTGCAATATTTATGGGTATTTCATTGTTATATCTCCGCCTTCATTTCGTTCTCAAAATAATCTGGATCAGTTGAGCTATGCTTGATTGYTCTTAAGTGTTGTAATGATGTCTTTAGCACCACCTTTCTCTTGGAATACTAGCTCTTTGATCTAACTAATCCTCTAATTCTCCAACATGGTATCAAAGCTAGTGGTTTGAGATCTAGCATGTTGTCTACAATTCTTGTGGAGGYTGTCAGTCGAACATGCTCCTAACGAGTYGGATTTATCTGGTAKATTGAGTCAAGGTTTCAACTTGCAAATTGAATATGGGATTAGATCTGTAGATTCCATTATGAGTTCCAAGMAAGGACMTRTGGCTTTGAAAGCCATAACTATGGAATTTAGGCACAAGATATGGAAACATCATCAAAATGTAAAGCAATGTGGYAGTTTAAAAARCTATGGTTCGATCTGAAAGATGACCACCAAAATTTTTCATCGACAAGAAGAATGATGAGGTTGTGGGAGTCATAACGACCTACATCTCTAGGAAGGATCACTTTCATACAAGCGGGACCGACTGTTCGAATGTTGTCTAGAAGAAGTTGAGGACTTTGTTGACAAAACTAACGAAAGTCACATTATGTAGATTGAGAAAGAGTTGATCTCTCTAAATCCTCTCTCTTTTGAAAGAATTGAAGACAACTTGGCTCGTGTGAAGAAACTTTAGTTGAAATTGGGTGAATGCGGAAAGGATTTTTCTAAAAAAGATGGTCAACTCATAGAATTCATCCTAATGAATCTGAGGACACCATATGATGTCTTATGTTCGATGTTTTGTGTTAGCTAGACCTTCAAGAAAGACGACAATAAGGATCACTGCTTTGACTCTTTCTCTAGTTTATCGATTAGGGCACAAGAAATATTGCTTGATGAATGAAAACATTAGGTCCAGCGATAGACCCATTTGTTGAAGGAAAAAGGGTGACCAGTGAAATGTTTAAGACTAGACAATGGAGGAGAATATGTAGGAAAGAATTTTGAAAAATACTTGTCACCAAATGGTATCTCTTGGCAAAGATCTATATCTTACCCACCTCAACAAAATGGCATTACTAAAAGAAAGAATCGGACTTTGGTAGAAATGGTAGAAGTCATCTATTGCTCAAACTATTTGTTAAATTTAATTCTGACTAAGGATGTGACTCAGTCAAGAAATGGAGTGGAAGAAAACCCTCAGTTAGACATCTTAGAACCTCTAGATGCCTAGCATGGGCTCAAATTCCAGATGACAGAAAGAAGCAACTAGATGCGAATAATCATGCTTGTATCATGATGGGCTACTCTAAAGAGTCGAAGGCCTACAAGTTATTTGACCTTGTCAAACATGAGATTATCTACAGAAGAGATGTTGTCTTTGATGAGAAAACCTCAGGTGTCACTTTGGAAATTCTAGGGAATGTTAGATCGACTAACTACTTCATAGGGCCGTCCACTACTCAATCAACTTCATTGCCTAAATCGACCTGTAGTCGACCCTCCATAGTAAAATTGACTACAAGCTTTGGGACGCTTATTCAATCCATAAATGATGATCTTGGTACAAGAATTCCTTCAACAAAGGGACTTTGTCTTCCAAGATAAGCAAACAAGGAAATTAAGTTATTGAATTTGATGCAAGAGATATCAATGAATCAAGAAAAACTAGAAGTTAGAAACAACATGGAAGTGTTTCTCTAGTGGCACGTGTGCTAGAGGCATATGATCCAGAGATCTATGCAGATGATCGACCTGAATAGGAGATTGTTATGGCTAATGATTATCATTCCCTGATGAAGAATGACATATAGGATTTAGATCCTCGACCACAAAGAAAGAATAGAGTGTAATGTCGATGGGTCTACAAGACCAATTCACATCTAAAGGCGTTGTTGAAAGACATAAGGCTCATTTGGCAGCTACAGGTATTTCTCGATAGGAAGGCATCAACTATACTGAAACCTTTACCCTATTGCAAAGATGAACTATATTTGATTGGTTCTTTCACTTCTGCTCACTTTGAACAGGAGGTACATTAGATGGATGTCAAAAGTGATTTTCTACATGGTGATCTCACTAAAGAGATTTATATGGAGCAACCACCTAGTTGAGCAAGATGACAATCTTGTGCTCCAATGAAGAAATCTTTGTATAGCTTGAAACAAGCCCCTAGAGCATGGTATAAAAAGATTAACCACGTTTTCCTCAATCTCGATTTCAAACGCTGTGAATAAGATCATAATATCTATATATTGCATGTAAATGGTGAAACATTAATTGTTGCATTGTATATGAATGACCTAGTTATTACTGAAAGCAATGTTAATTTAACTTTGGGTTTGAAGAAATAGTTAGTAGATACATTTAGGATGACTAACCTTAGTCTATTGCATTTCTTTTTGAACATCCAAGTCTTACAAATGGATGATGGTATCTTTACTTCTCAACCTATGTATGTGTTGGATCTTTTACAGAAGTGGAAGACTGTAAACCCTATGCTACACCTTATCAGTCGGGCATGAAGTTAACCGAGTGTGATTCTTTGAAAGTAGATGCTACACTCTATCGACAACTTATCAATGGCCTTATCTATTTAACTCACACTCGACCCGATATTCCCATTGTTGACAATGTGGTTTCTCGATTTATGCAACTCCACAAGAAAGTCACTTTAAGCCACAAAGAGAATTGTTCATTGTATCCCAAGGCGCTCCCTAGGCGCTTCCTAGACACTCCCTAAAGGTAATTTTAAATTCTTCAAATAAAAGTTGAAGTTGACCTTTCACTTATCTTTCTTTAGTTGATATTTCCTTTATCTTTCCCTTTTATACTTTTACTTAAATTTTTAACATTACCATTAATTGTTTCAGGATGTTTGAGAGTGGTTCCAACCTCATCGGACTTCATATGGAGAAAGTAGAATTTCATATCCCATTCAAAATTCAACAGACTTAACAGTTTTCACAATTTCAGGATCGATGGGGTTGCAACGTTTTCGTTGGATTCTATCACGTATGAGGGTATGTGATTGGCATTTAATCAAAAGCACCAAGCCCTTTATGTACCCCAATGTTGGTGGTGTTGATTATTGAACTCCTTTGTCATGGCCTTAGCAAAAATGTACCCTTCACTCAAACCAAAATCATTTATTAGGCATGGTAATCTTTTCTACCATATTTTAAGGCTTGGATTAGGTAGTTTAATCAAAATTGGGTGGTGTCGATTGATGTCCCTAGAGGATTGAGGTAGAGGCAAAGGCTAGACTAGTCACAAGAGGCAAAGGATGAAAGATGATACTAATGATGAGGATCCCTATATAAGTGATGGTGGAACATTGCTTGTCATTTATGTTTGTCATTTAAATGTTCTTGCTCGTTTATTCATAATGCTTTCTTTCAAAGTTTCAATATAATCATTAATGTACTATGGATGGCATTTCTAACTTCATAATAATGTAGTATTCATCTACAGGTAGCACAAATATGCATGTTTTCATATGTTCTGCAACTAATTTGGCATTCTACATGTTTTTTGAAATTAAATGCAATATATATATATAAAGGACGCTCCTGAGACGCTCCACTCCTGAGGTTTTTTGGAAAATGGCACTCCCACTCCCGAAAACGCTCCCACTTTGCTCCACGCTCTAGCAACCTTGAGTTGGTTACATCGACTCGGATTGGATGGGAGATAGAGATGACAAGGAGTCTACATTTAGTTATGTGTTTCAACTTGGCTCCATACCCATTGTTTGGTCTTGTAAAATGCAAAAGGCGGTCTCTCTTTCAACCACAAAAGTAAAATATCATGGTGCCAATGCATGTTGGCACAGAGGTGGTATGGATTCAATATCTTATGGCCGAACTTGGATTTTCAATCAAGTCGTCGACTATGGTATATTGTGACAATCAAAGTGCATACATTTTGCAGAAAATGCTATTGCACAAAGCAAAATCAAGCATGTCGAGCAACATGCTCATTATTTGAGACAAGTATAAGAAAATGTTGTGAATCTTGTTTATTGCAAGACAAATAATCCAATTGTTGATATCTTTATGAAGCCTCTCTTGGAAGTTAAGTTTGTGAAACTTCAAGTTATGCCTATACTTCAGGAAGTTGCAATTATGGGGGGTGTATAGAAGTAATTTCACCTATTGAATCTCCAGAGTGGTGTGTCGGCGAGGGGGTGTTGGAATAGCAAGCTATGCAGGTTCATCACATCTCTAGATCTTCTAGAGACAATGAGTCAACTAAGAGAATCCACTGAGTGGTCGACTGAGGGACCAACTGGATGGTTGACTAAGCATTCAACTAGTTAGGCTATTATAACAAATCAAACGATTGGTATATAGAACAAGGCAGAAATTGAAGAGTTTGTTATGTGCCCTCACCAATCTATGCGGACCTAAGTTGCAATGAAGCAGATATGAGAATGGATATAGATATGAGGGGGGGAAACAAATACAGCGAATTTTCAAAAAAGTTAGATACGATACAGCAAGGAAATGACAGGAATACACACATATATACATACATACATATATGTGAAAAAACACCATGAGACATACATAATTCAGATTACCATTCATCGGTTAGATGCAAAGGCATTCATGTCATTTATAACAATTGAAATTAGCAAAACTCGAATCCTGTCATAACCAATATGTTGAGTTTTGTGTACCTTGGGAAGTGGTCCCCTTGTGTTTGTGAGTCTCTAAACACAAGAGGGAAATGTTTGACCCTTATGCCTATTACTTTATGTCTAATTTCACTGACTTTATCACTTAAGTCAAAAAGTGAAATTTGTCACTTAAGTCATAAAGTGACTATTAATTCACAATGTGGGTGAATTAATAGACATAAAGCAAACTATGGAAACTTGAGTAAAGTGGGTTTGTAAGTGAGATTTATGAGATGAGATCTCACCCTTTGATTAGACTTGGCTAAATCTGATCTTAGCCATTGATCTTTTAGGTTTGGCCTAAGGAGGGCTAAAGGGGGTGCATAGGGAAAATGAGAGGCTCATTGTTCACTTGATCACTTGAGAGAGTTGGGTGAGGAGAAGAGAAGTGAGAAGTGAGGGTTTGAAGGAGAAAACTAGGGCGCACTTGTTCATGGAGGGCGCAAGCTAGTTTGGAGAAGCTTTCGTGGAAGTTTTGGGTGTAAGCTAGTTGGAGGGCGCAACCTTGGAGTAGGGACGCATGCTAGCAGGCACACCATAGAGAGGGTGCATCTTGAAGCTGGTTTGTGGGTTGATGTGGGAGCACCATTAGAGCAAAGGGTGCGCAACGGTTCAACCAACAGCCAAGGCTTTCTTCAAGGGCGCAAATCTTGTTCAAGCGAACTCCAGGAAAGAGGGGCGCACTCTTCTAGGGATGCATATTCCAAGGAGCTCTTTGCTAATCTTGAGAGGAGCTAGCAACTATGACAGGTTCCTTTGTATTTATTTCCTTGTTGTAACCATTGCTTGAAGATCTCCATATATATACATCTCTCTAACTGGTTTTCCCGAGGGGGGGGGGGTTTGTCCAGAGTCATGTTGACCAAAAATTACATGTGTTCATTTGTCATGTATGCTTAGTTATTATCTGCTGTAAATAAATAAAGATCTAGAGGGTATTACATGTTTTAAGCTTATGCATGTGCTATGTTTGTTCAGCCTAAACTAACAATAAAACACATGCAAGAGCACCCTTAAAAGAGCATGCAATCATCAGTCTAAAGGCAGATTTGAGGAAGAGAAAAATCAGAACTGTTTGCTGTCCTAAAACAGCAGCAAGAACAGTTTGGAACCTTGAACATAGATCCCAACAAGAGGTCGCATGACAGACCTGTTGGGCAGCCTTTAGTACTTCAGAAATTTTCACAATATTCTTCTATCTCTAAGTATCGTAGATAAGCCAAACCCTGCCAGGCATTTAATCAAGAACATGTCAGCTACTTCTAAACATCGAATTCTAAATCCTAAATGTACTCAAAGGCTGAATCCAATTGTTAGCATCTAAAAAAAGAATATATAGATTGCACCTCTAGAATAAGTGTTGGAATTTGTGATTAAACCCAATTTTGGAGGTCAGACAGTGACTCAACAAAGGTAGATTTAGGTTGGTCCACTAACTGACTGGACAATCAACCAAGGGCTATGAGGGTCGATCAACTAGCTGACCGACACATAAAGGCCCTAAATTCATGGGTTTGTCTACCCGTTTGGAAATGACTTGGATGATCAAAATTGACTTAATCAGCTGTGTTTTAAGGGGATTAGTTAGGCACTCAAGTATGAATTAGTGAGCTCATGTGTTGAGCGATATGATGAAAAGTGTGATGACATGGCATATTGCACTCTATGCTATAACACTATCTCTAGACACCACTGGGTTCTCTTGGATATGTTGTTCACTTTTTTATGGTTTATATTGATAAAAATGCATGAATAATATTAAAATATCACATGTATATCAATGTATCACATGGAGAAATTGCTGAACGTGGCATCATCATAATTTCCTCCACAACATAAGGACAAAGGCATGAGAATGTACCAACAATGGAGTAAATCAAGTCATAGGTCAAGAGTTCATACTTGTTCAAAAAATGAAAAGCAGAACACTGAAGCCTGCTGGAAGAATATTGGAAATAGGTGTTGGTCCATGTAACCTTTCATAAAAGTTGTGTTATTTTGTAGAGCTGAAACTGCTACCATATCAATTTTGATATGCAAGTTGTTTTATCACATATGCAAGTCATTGGGGTTTATTGCAACAAACTCAAGGAATTGGCGCAAAAGATGAGAAAGAAGACAATAAAACAGAGTCATTGTACTTCTACACTGGGCTGTGACACTAACACTAAAGTAGACAAGAATTTGATGCAGTAAAATGCCCGCATATCAGTGGTTTTTTTAATTAAAAGTAAGCCATGATTATTTTTAGAAAAATACAAAGAAAAAAACCATGAGAAATATAAAAATTACATTAACATTAATCAATTTAGGGTTAGAGTTTCAATCTTGATTTATAAGCTTTGAGGCTTTATATCTAAATTTTGAGTTAGGGTTAGGATTTCATAGTTTTCCTTTAGGTTTATTTATTTGTTTTTTTTCATGAAAAAAATCACCTTTTTGCTAGAAACTTACTCTGTAGCAGCTGAAACGTTTCAAAAAATCAAGAAACATTTCAGCATACGGTTGGAACTGGCTTGGAAACGTTTTGGTTTTTTGGATATGGCTTGGAACTGTTTTAGTGTCATTTCCAAGCCATACCCCTCCATTTCAGTTTCCAAAATGGGGAACGGCGTAACCCCTAGACGTTTCCTGTAACTTAGATGTGGACCTCATCTTCCTCACTTCAAAGGAATTGGTTACATCTTGGTGCTATATAAGATGGCGCTATGGGTAGATCTAAACATGAACGTTTTGTAGTGTGTGGTGTATGGAAATCCTTTGGTTTCTTACACTAATAAACGGTGTCTTTAGACACCACCTCTCTCTTGGAATACTAACTCTCTGATCTACCTAATTGTCTAATTCTCCAACACTCTATGAATGCAGAAAAGTACATGTATTGATTTATGTCATGCTTATTGGTTGTGGTGAAAGGCTTCGTTCAAATCGTGAAATTGGCCAAGCCTTGTAATTGAATTAAAGATATTTCTTTGAGCATGAATTGTTTTGTCAATAAGCAATTCAGATCAGGGCTAGGAGGCCCGACATATCTTTCTCCATAGAGACTTCCAAACCAACCCAAAATTGCTTTACATTTTTTAGTACTCAATCCTTTACACTTCATCTTCAGAAAGTTCTACAGCAGAACAATAACAGCCACTTTTCCCTTAAAACCAGACCCTCACACACAGTTATCAATCCTAAAGTGATCTCTACGTTATCCTAAAACTGCACCTTCCTGAAGACTATCAAGGGTTACAGTATGTTAGAAATAAATCATATTAATATAATAACAAATCTTGAACATAATGCTAAAACCATTATTTACAAATTAAAGGTGACCAAGAACGAATGTCTTATTGCAATACTAATCAAATGTAGCAGAAATTGAAAAATGTGAACTCAATATTAAATAGCACACCTTCCCTTCAAACAGTGAAGCGTCATATAATCTTTCAGAGCAAAGGTTGTACACTTTGTATTTTCCCTGCATTGAAAGAAAATCAAATAAAATTATATTAACTTCCACAAATGACCACAATAGGTCAATGCGACTACGAAGAACAGCAACAAGGAGTTCCTAAAGCATCGGTACAAATACATCAGAAATCAGAAGCTAAATATTCAAAGATGCTTCTAAAGGAAATAACTTGTATTGATTCACTGCAAAACTGAAAATCCTACAAAATATCAAATATTTTTTAGTCTACAGTCTATAATTAAAAAATGAAAAGGCATCATAGAAAAGAGATTATCATTTATCTTGAAACAATAACAAACAGAAACTGCAGATATCAGGCAGCCATATTGGGTGAAATATTGAAGTTTCTTCCACAGCCCTCAAGAGGTAGTTCCCTCTCCTTCAGCAAGTCCAAACTCCCAAACTCCCTTCAAAACTAAGAAGAAGCCACATGAGAATCAAGGATGCCGAGGATGATCTGATTTTGTCTAAAAATCCAGCCAGAGGAGCATACACTCCAAAAGTTGGTTACATGGCTCTTTGTGAAGTTGATAGGACAGTTGAACCCCTTTGGGGATGAAAAGACGTTTGGAAATTCAAATGTCCATTGAAAGCTTGGACATTCATGTCGCTTTCTATTAAAAACAACGTCCTCACCTGGGAAGTTCTGCAAAAAAGGAACAAACATGGTCCCAGCAGATGCCCATTGTGTAGGAGTCAAGAAGAAACTATTAGTCATCTACTGATTTCATATGCATTCACAAAATAGGTCTGCAAGGAACTAGAAGATCTTATAGGTATAAAAAATGTTTGGAATAGACCCACAATTGATGAATGCTTGACATCATGGCTTACAAATTCAGCATTAAAGAGTGCTAAAGCTCTGCCTCTGACTGTTACTGGGGGTATATCGCTTGCTAAAAATGCAAGTTTGTTTGAGGATCATCTTATTCTTCCTCTCCAATGTGATGTTCAGAGTAAATATATTTTGGACAGTTTCCCCCAGTCTCTCAAAGAAAACTCTGCAGGGAAGGTGGAGGTTGAACTGATAGCTAGGAATGGAGCGTGGCATATTTCAATGGGGCCTGTCAAGGTGAGCCTTCCACTTGCAGGGCTGGAGGTATAATTAATGTGAATGTTTCACATTATTGCAAATTTGATGCTGGTCTTGGTTGTGGTACCAACAATTTTGCTTAGTTGATGGCTCCTAAATTATTGTTGATTCTCTCTGCGGAAAAAGGAAACACAAAAATTCAAATACTTGGTGATTCTATGGTGGTCATAAATTGGATGCGGGGCATTAACAATCTGGAAAATTATCTTTACGGCCTATATTTGATGAGATTCAGCTGTTCAAATCCAATTTTAATACAATTTATTTTCATCACATTTACAGGGAAAGGAATGAAGAAGTGGATGGGCTTTCAAAGGTGGGTCTTCTGCTGGATCCAGATTCATAGCATATCCATGGGTGCAAAAAGGGCCAGATTTTAGAATATGTCCATCCTCCTTTTTTCCGATCCTGAATTTTCCTGGAAGTATTTGTCTCCTTATCTACTTTGATGTATACGGAATTCTGTTTGGAAGCTCTGAGAACTGTTTATGTTCCCCTGTGGAAACTATATGATGTAATATCTTGGACTGTCAGGACAGTGAATGTTGAAAGGGGTACACATGTACCTCTGTATCTTGATGTTTACAGAAATGCTTTAATGCACTTGTAAAATGTAATTTTATTTTTATGAATAAAATTACAATTTTTTCCAAGGAAAAAAAATATCAACTTGCAGTGAATGTTTTTCTTCAAGTTGCTTCCAACTTCTGAAGTACATCACAGACAATTCTTTGTCCCGTCCAGTATGCAGATGCTAGAATGTTGTTTCAAATACTCTCACCCAATACACATCATTATCTTGTTCGTTACCCATGTATATTATCTAACTCATCGCAGCATCATTTTGGGTTTTTATTACCTATTACATGAATAATAGAGTTCTATTAGTGTAATGGTCATCATAATCTACTTTTACATAGCATAGTACTTTTGATTTAGAAGTTAAATAATGTGGCTTAAGTTATTACTTAAGTAACATCATTTTAGTTAGGCAATCCTGGTTGCCACCAACTTACATCTCTCTCATAAAACATACCATAGATGGTGTATCTCATTATTACACATTCATTAGTATATCGAGTTTCTCTTCTCTCTCGGCAACTTTTATGCACAAGTGTATGAGGTCTTCACTCTCTACAATTTCTATGCATAATTGTATGCGCTGTTAACCTTTTAAGCACACAGGAAAGATGCAAACATGTTTAGAAATGGACTCTACAGAAGATATGCTTTTATTACAATGAAGTCATTTTATACAATGGGGTTGATCCCTTTTTATGTCATTTTTTAGGTAGTTCTGTTGCATGTACAACCTAACTTACCTTATTTAATAATATCTAATTCTCAATTCATTAGTCACTTATATGAACATGACTTTTACTTTAGATTATAAACACTATCGGAGCATTATACTCCAACACCCCCTCTTAACACTACAATATCAGGAACCACAACAAAAACATAAAATGAAAAAAATATTCTTAAATAACTTCACCGCTTGACAGTTCAAAATCATGCAGGCACTCCATCAAGCTGTCTCATCACCCTCTTATGGGTAGTATTCCAGAATTGCCAAATTCTCTAAATTCTCAAATTCCTTGAATTCACAAACTCCCGAATCAGTGCAACTCTCTAAATTCCTGAGTTCCCAAACTCCCAAATCAGTGCAATTCCCGAATCACTTGGACAACAATCCATTCTAAGTTAAACCTTCTCTGATTCCATTCTGTCTTGAAAAATTCAACCACTTAGAACAAATATTCACAATTAGCTTTTGTCATCGTCATTCGTTCCCTTTCCACTACAAGTCTCTCTCCTTGCTACACTTCTTTGTTCCTTTGGCAATTCACGAGCTTCAAGACACAGAGTCTTCTAATATTTTTCTGGCTTACAAATTTCAACTTCATTTCCAAATTCACCATGATCTGGAACAATTACTCGGACACCAGATCTTTCTACTCTGATACCATGTTAAATTTTTAAGCACACGAGAAAGATGCAGACATGATTAGAAACAAACTCATGTAAAAAATATGCTTTTATTACAATGAAGTTGTTTGATACAATGGGGTTGATCCCTTTTTATTACATTTGCTAGGTCGTTGTATTACCGGTACAACCTAACTACCTTGTTTAAAAATGTTTAATTCTGAATTTATTAGTCACTTATGAACATGACTTTTACATTAGATTATAGGCACTATCGGAGAGTTATACACCAACATGTGCAAACTTTATATGGTATCAAAGCCAAGTTAAGTGTTGGCATCAAGAAGTGTTCGAGACTAGCAACAGGAATTTGAGGAGTCATAAGAGGACTAAAAACATTGTGGGCACATAAACATAGGAACTATGGCCAAGAATTGTCACACAAAAGAAGCGAAACATAGCATAATTTAATTGTGAACAGAGACAACAACAGAAGGCAAAGATGGAGGCCCAAGTTGGCACATGAGATGTTAAGGCGGAATCAAAGTGAGACATGACAATTAATCTAAATGATGGCGTGGTGTGATAATCCGAGATAACTAGCACATACACTGTTTTTATTGATATATATTAAAAGAAGGGGGTTTAGTAAATTTAAAAGCTTCCTAACTTTATTAATTACGAAAACAAAGGAGAAATTTAAATTTTAAAACAAAAAAGACAAATGCCAATGTAAACAAACAGAATAGTGAAATAGTACCTCTTGGTAGAATAATAGTGGCGGCAAGTATGAGGAAGTCCAATCAAACAGAGAAACTGGGAGTAGATCGGTCCACTAATATTGAAGGTAGAATATTAAAACAACGACGCCGAGTTTACTCTAACAAGTAGCAAAATGACGGCACCAATCTAAGCTATGCATCTAACAAGCAGTGAAACAAAGGCTCCCCTAGCAATTTGGCAGCAAAAACTGGCAACTAGTGAATTAAGTTTAGACAATTCTAACAATGCCACAAGTAGGTAAACTTTAAAAAAAAATAATAACATCAGACTTGCAAGTGACGGAAAATATAGAGTACCCAGATAACTTCCTTACCCAACGGGGCATTAATTAGGTTTGAAAGAAACCACTAATAATCCTCTATGAATCCTACTATAAAATTCCATCTGCTTTATTATCCAACTTATAATTTTGATGTATTCATCTCAGTGGTGTGCAATTCATCCCATAAAATTCATTACAATTCATGACATGAAAATTCAGAACTTATGTAACAAAAACCAATTACATATCAATAAAAATAAGATGTAATTTTGGAAGGGTTGCGTAGGAGCAATTTTTGACCATATCGCAGGAATCCACTATAGATGCCACCCTCAAGTTGTGCTATGAGATGACAAGGTTAAGGGAATTGCCCACTAATTGCTCTCTCTAAACTTGCACCAAACAGTGCCAAGTCATCGAGCTATGAATGAGCAGACATCAATCCCAAAGCCAACAAAACTAGTGCAGATTCACACAACACCCACTACAAGTCCTCTCTTAGCATACAAAATTTACTCACTATCAACACTCACACTAGCTTGGCAACTCCATTATCAGATCTCTCACAACACAAAGAACCCTTGATAGCCAAGCTACAAATCTTGCACGAAAACCCCAATCTGGATACAAATCTAGCACAAAAAACCCAATATAGATACAATCAACTATAGGCTTGTGTTCAGGCAATTCTATGCTTAACAAAATCCCCATACTAGACCTCCTATTGGATGGATTCGAGAAAGCAAATAGCTCCCGTCAATCGAGACTTAACACAGGGTAGTAGTAGTACATATAGAAGCATCCCTCTCAAGTTCTCACGCATACAGTGAGCCATTAATCTCTTTCATGGCAGTGAGAGACTAGACAAGAAAGGAGAGCATGCAGGTGAATGGAAGAACCATTCAACAAAGAAATAAATTATGCACTATATAGTAGACCTTGCATGGGAGTTGAGTTTTTGTATTCGCTTGAGGCATATATGTATTTTTTTCAAGGCAGAGAACCCATAGTGACATATGGCAAGGTCAAATATTTCCCTATTTTACCTTTCCCACTCTTTCTACTCATCACATCGTAGCTCGCTTCTAATACTCCTAGCAATGATTCCATGTGATACTTTTGATTAATACAACTTTGTGCATTACAATACAGTGACGCCATCAAGATCAACTTAGGAAATATAACAATCCTAAGTATCTAGTCATTCTCTAGCGGAGCCTTAGCCTCTAGCACCATCTACATTGATCATTGGCACCACTATCTTGGGAATGTTTGTAATAGTTTAACCTCCAACTCCTTTCACAACCTTTATTGAAAGAGAATTGGTTGTTGAATTCTCCTTAGTCCTAGCTCCTCAAACTATCACTGGTAGAAAGGAATCCCTCTCCCTCTCAACCTTCTAGTAATGGGCCTAAGGATCAATGGCAGCACGTAGTGCAAAGGAAATTTGGAGCAGGGGGTAGTTCCCGAAATGTATCTGGTCCCGGTTTGTTTGTTGGCCCCCCTTCTTCTAGTCAAATCATTCTCCCAAAATCTTCTGGCAACCCTAGCTCTTCGACAGAGGTGATTCAAAAAAATAGCTTTGAATCTTTATCACAGATGCTTGACAATGAAGATGTTCCCTCGTCAGCGGTTGTTGCTTCGGATTCCATCCCTAGGGAGCCTCCTTCAGTGCAACCCCCTCTGGGATCACCCTCAGTCAAAGAGAGGGTTATTCTTAAATCAAGTAAAGAAAAGAAGATTATCTTTGACAAACCCTTGCCTAAGAAGTCAGCCTCTGATGTCTTGGGCCTGGAAGAAGTAGAAAATTTTAAAGATGTTAAGGTAACCTTCCTAAATCATAAAGCTAGAGATTCTGATACTACCTATTCAGTTGATGAGGAGCAAGATGATTGGGCTTATGGGGAAATACTACCAAGAAGATCAGGACGAAAGGCATCAAGAATCATTCAAAATGGAACAAGCAAATAAAGATATTCAACTTGGATCCCAGTATACCATCCCAAAAATGCTTGGGTCTTCTAGGCTGTCGAAAATCTCTGGCAGTAATGCAGCAACCAAAGGGGGTTCTTCCCATGACCCTCCAAAATAAGGATTATTATTTCTTGGAATTGTAGGGGTTTAGGCAATGCTCCAAAATCCTCTGTTTATCGAGATCTTATTCGTAACAAGACCTTGTCTATTCTCTTGCTCCAAGAGACCAAAATGAAAGCAGATGATATCAAGAAAACACCATTGGGAACGAAAAGCATTGGGATTATATTGCATAAGATGTTAGGGGCGCCTCTCAGGGCCTCTGCACCTTTTGGAACAAGCGTGAGGTTTGCTTGGTTTCTTCCCTTCAAAATTCCCATTGGATTTTATCCAAGTTTAAATCTGTCTCGGATAGAAAGATTTTTGTAGTTGTCAATATTTATATATCGGCTAACCCTCTGGAAAAGCTATCTTGCTGCAACTCTATTCTAAGTCTACATGATTCTAGGTTTTCTTCGGACCGCATTCTTGTTGGAGACTTCAATACAATCAGGGGCAGCACTGAAAAAAGAGGGGGTTTTTTGGCAGAGATCCAACTCGGGACAAAATGGAAGACCTTATAGTTGATTGTTATCTTACTAATGTAATTCCCCTCAGGGGCAAATTCACTTGGATCGATAAGCACCTTGGACCTAGCCACATTTTTTCCCATTTGGATTGTTTTCTTGTCCATAGTTGTTTTCTTACAACTAACTCATGCCTTAAATCCTTTATTCTTCCCTCCTTGACTTCTAACCACAAACCCATCTCTCTCCATATTCGCCATCTCCCTGATTATGGTCCCCTCCCCTTTGGCTTGGCT
>ML796872.1:60006-93910 GCA_009831015.1 Picea engelmannii
AGGAGGAGATGAGACTCACCTCAGAGACTTCAGGACAGCAGCGGACATCTCAGGGTGATGAGGATCTTGCTCTTTGGACAAAGGGCAAGAAGAAGGTCGGCAAGAGTGCACGACAGGGTCCCAAGTTTGGGGCCAAGCCACAAGGAGAGAGCAGTAGTGGGCAGAAGAGGTATATGAGCAAAGTGAAGTGCTTTGCTTGTAAGAAAATGGGGCACTATGTTGGACAGTGTCCCAACAGGAAGAAGAAGGGTGGTACGACAGCTATAGCAGAGGAGGCAGAGTTTTAGACACAGTTTGAGAGGGAGTGTGCCTTCCTCATATGCTGCACTTCAATTGAGACAACACCCAATATCTGGTACATAGGCAGCGGGGCTTCGAGCCACATGACTGGTGTGAGGGAGCATTTTACTGATCTCAGAGATACAAAGGTCAGAATGGAGATTGCTCTTGGAGATGACACAGTAGTCAGAGTTGTTGGGCGTGGCATAGTTACCTTTCAGAGAGATGGCTTGCCACCTATTTCGTCCAGGGATGTTCTCAACATCACAGGGCTGAAGAAGAATCTAATTTCAGTTTCCACCCTCCAGGATAGGGGTTTTGAGGTGTCCTTTATAGGGACAGAGGTCCTCATACACCCTAAGGGGTCCTGTCTCACCTCAGGGCAGGTGATTGGAGTGAGGGATGGGAAACTCTTCAGATTGTTTTTTCAGCCACTTCATGCTTTGGCAGTGAGTAACGACAGCAACAGTCAGTTATGTGAACTATGGCATCAGAGGATGGCTCACCTTCATCATAGGGCTCTTGGAGGACTGAGAGAGGTTGTGACAGGACTGCCACAGTTCAGTTCAGAGCACCAGGATGTGTGCAGAGGGTGTACGTTTGGTAAGTTTACCAAGGCTTCTTTTCCCAGCAGTGACACCAGGTCAGCTGGGGTACTGGATTTAGTACACACAGATGTGTGTGGGGCTATGTCTCGGGCGTCCTTGAGTGGTCGTGAGTACTACCTTACATTCATTGATGACTACTCCAGGAAGACCTGGATCTATTTCCTGAAGACCAAGAGTGAGGTCTTCAAGAGGTTCCAAGAGTTCAAAGCTCTTGTGGAGAACCAGACAGGAAAGAGGATCAAGGTCTTGCGGTCAGATAACGAAGGTGAGTATTCCTCCAGTGAGTTTGTAGACTTATGTACCAGTGATGGGATCAGAAGACAGATGATCGTGCCTTACAACCCCCAGCAGAACGGGGTTGTCGAGAGGAAGAACAGGGCGATTACAGGTGCAGCGAGATCTATGTTGCATGATCAGAGTTTGCCTCTATACCTATGGGAAAAGGCAAGTGTTATTGCAGTTTATCTGCAGAACAGGAGTCCCCATAGAATTTTGCGGAAGATGACTCCTGAGGAGGCCTTCACTGGTAGGAGGCTCGATGTCAAGAACATCGGGATTTTTGGTTGCTTGACTTACACTCATGTCCCCTCGGAGAGGAGGACAAAGCTAGACCCCACAGCCCAGCAGGGGATTCTAGTTGGATACTTAGAGGTCTCGAAAGCCTACCGAAGTTACATTCCATCACATCGAATAGTGGTCGTGAGCAGAGATGTTAGATTTGAGGAGTGTAGGGCTTTTCAGAGATCTCTCGAGTCGAGAGTCGGTATGGAGGATGATGCAAAGGCACAGATTGATGTCTCAAAGGGAGCACAGCCTCAGGTTTCTGGTACACCAGTTTCGGGGGTGACAGGGTCACCTTGCACAACTTCAGGTTCACGGTCACAGGGGGTTCAGGGAAAGGGTGCAGAGGCTTCAGGATCTCAGAGTGTTGGGATCAGGACTGAGGCATATTTGGGAAGGGAGATCTTGGGCAAGGAGGTTCCCCTGAGATCATCAGTTCCCATCGCATGGAAAATCTCCTCAAGAAAGGTCATTCCAGTATTATTGCACAACTCCATTCCATTCACGCCACTGAGACACACTTTGTGCCTCCTGGCCTCCAATCCATCCTCTCCAAACATCAAGCTATTTTTTCCACTCCCCAGGAACTCCCTTCTTCCCGTGGTGTTCATGATCATTCCATTCCCCTGGTCCTCGGCAGCCTTCCTCCCAAGGTCCATTCCTATCGTCATCCCTTTGCACAAAAAAATGAAACTGAGAAAATTATTCAAGAATTGCTTTCCACGGGAGTTATTTGTCCTAGTACTAGCCCCTATTCTTCTCCTGTGGTCACGGTACTTAAGAAAGAAGGCTCTTGGTGCATGTGTGTCCATACCCTCAAAGAAAATTTGATTATGTCTCAGAATCGCATGAAGCAACAAGCAAATCAAGGTCGTTATGAACTTCAATTTGCTAAAGGAGACCAGGTGTTTCTTTGACTGCAACCTTATAAGCAAATTTCACTCTAGGCCGAACATTATCAAAAACTGGCGCCCAAATTCTATGGTCCTTGTACAGTTCTCAAGCACATGAGACAGGTGGCCTATTAGTTAGCTTTGCCCAGTGATTCTAAGATCCATCATGTTTTTCATGTCTCTTGCTTGAAGAAGATGATTGGAACTAAGTGCCAAACTCAAACCAGCCTTCCCGAGTTGGATGTAGAAGGCTCCATATGGTTGCAACCACAAGAAATCATGGACCAGTGTGAGCGTCGTCTCCATCAACGCACCATCAAGGAAGTGTCAGTACAATGGAAAGATACAACTCCAGCAGATGTCACCTAGGAGCCAGCTACCATTCTGCAACAATTTCCTCATCTCAAGCCTTGAGGACAAGATTGTTTTTTAAGGGGGAGGGCATGTTAGGGACCTAACCTCCCTAGCCCCTCACGTAGGTAGAATAATATATTTTCCATGTAATAAAAGCCAATATTAATAAGGCTTAGTAATAAGGAAGAATAAGTCAAATGTAAGAAGACCTAATAGAAGCTTTTCTAGAAGATCTTCCTCTAGATTGTTCTTTTGGTAGATAGATTTAGTATAAATAGGAGTCGAGGGTATGAGAAGTATTGTAATAGAGCACTGCTCTGTTGGAGATTGCCCCCTCAAAGAGGCAAGTGAACATTGTTTCTTATCATTAAAGGTATTATTTTGGTGTTGTGGTTTCATCTATCGTGTTGTTCCGTTGTTATTCCCTACAATATTTATGTTTTCAACTATTATAAGAGATCTAGTACCTTACAGTTGACTGAGGATCTACTGCACATGATCGTTCTACTCATCAAGAGCATTTTGGGGGCATGTTTGGCAAGCACTTTGTGGGACCATGTTTTGAAGGGAGAGCACTTCATGTCACACAGGTGGATATGGAGCCCTGGGATCATACACAATTTGATTCAGCTATTGCTTGAGGACAAGCAATATTCGAGCAGGAGCAGGGAGGACTGTAATATCCCCATTTTTGGATTCCCTTATGTTACAGTTTGGGATGCTTGCGAGAGTAGCCAATTGGGAGTGATAGTGAGCTCAGACAGTTTTGAGGAGTTGTATGGGGCCCGACTTACATTATTCATCATATTTCATCATCAGGATCCATTCCTCACAGTTTGTCCTTGGTTTCGTTGCATTCCGACGATTTTCGTAATTTTGGGTTATTATTGAGCATATTTTAATTAATTACACTAAAGATGATATTTGGAGCTTGTTTCTTGGAGAAACATTCAGACATGAATGTATGGTCATATAGAAACTACTCATTTTGGTTCAATAACAAGTGCAAGTGCATGTGTTACCCACATCCCAATTGTTATCATCTAACTATCACACGTGTTGAGTTATCAATTTGAAACATTATGAAATAGCATTGAATTACAAGTATACTCCATTATGGCAATGTTGCTCTATGTGATTGCCAAAATTGATCAAGACATGCAACACAAGCTAGGTCATTATCAGATCAATCTCTGTAAGTGAGGGTGACACCAGCGTAGATCCATATTAAACCCGGATCTATCAAGCACCGAGAGAGATCCAATTTCTTAAGGTGTAATTTTTTTTATTATTTCATTCCATGTCGAGTTTTACACAGTCTGTGTAATTGTTTTTTTTAATTGAGCTGACTTTATTTTTATTATTGTTATTTTTTTATTGAGCGGACTTTATTTTTATTATTGTTATTTTTTTAATGTAGCCTTATTTTATTTTTTAAATGAGATGACTTTATTTTTATTATTGTTATTTTTTTTAATGTAGCCTTATCTAACATAACAATAACGCTAACGCCTCAACATCTCCCCCATAATGGGCTGTAGAGCACCTCACTACTCTCGGTGCAATTAAACCTGCTATTATACCTTTTAGCCATTGTTTTCTATTGATTTCTGCTAATTCAAACATACTTATGAGCAATATGATATGTTCTCTATTGACGTCTGCTAATACAATCATACGTATGATACGTAGAGCCCTAGGCTATAACACCTTGGAGCTTCTGCATACAATGGAAGCATTTGAGCATCATCTGATTTTCTCATGCTAAGCTTTCTTTGATATCTACAGTTGTAAAGCTATAGCAGCATAGGTTCTCAGATTCTCCAAAGTATCAGATGTAGTTTTTCCACAATTTTCCCTGGGATGAGGTTTTGATTGGTACATTGTCACAATTAATGCTTTGGATCTCGGAATTCTGGGAACTTCCAAGTACAGTCCAATTTCCAGAAGCATAGAGTACCATCCATTGTTAGGTGAACCAAAGAAGAATGAAGAAAATAGCATAAAAAAGTGTATGGTTATAATTTCATTGTTTACACATACTGTTTCAGATGCCTCCACCACAACTGGCATGCAAGACTCCTAGAAACATGCCCCGCTCTGATTCCAGTAAATGGTATCAGACCAGTCATAGGTCCACAGAGAGACTGAATTCCTTTCAATTGATTTGGACAATAGCAAAAAGATGAGCTGAATCATTTTATCATCCCTATGTTTATGCAATTATATGACGGTAAATATTAATAATGCACTTAAAATTTATCTTAGATTTATAGCTTTATTTAGTATCTATCATTTAAAAATATATATTTGATGAATCTCTTATGATTTCAATAATTATTAATATCTATATTTTTCGTAGACAAGTAATATGGACTGCATTCAAAATTGCACACCCATATGTTTTTGAACAAAAAGCTTCCTTTAACTATTATATTGATCAAAATATATACAAGCCATTCATACAAAAAATAGGCTGCAAAAAGCCACCACCACAAGCTGATAAACTCTGGAACCTAGCCACCTAGTAAGCTATGGCTGGGGCCAGCTGCCCCCACCGTATGTCATAACCATTATGCAGAAGCCAGAATCATGCCCATATCAATGGTGGGTTGTCTTTGTCTTTGAGCGGGAGCCCCGGTAGACCCATATTTACAAACACCACTCAAAAACCCTATCCAAGACACACTTATGAATCCTGTTAAGTAGGTTAATTATCCTTCATAACTCGATTGCCAAAGGTCATGCTGTGCACTAATAGGGCTCCATACAAACTTTACACATGAACATCTAGGAATGCCACACAAATTGTCCTGTACAAACTTATCTTCTGCCATCCCTACTTATGGAACATGAACGTGATTCTTACTCAAGTCATCATGTATTAGTCACAATTTTTCCTATCAATCTGTCAGGAGCGGCCAATATAACTTTAACTTGGTCATCTAGAGGTAAAGCAATAATCCCAAGAATTGGGAACAATTTTAAGGTCATCATTCTCATGCTGATCACTCATTTTATGGTAACTTGATGAGGAAATGCTCCTGCAGTCCTCTCAGTTAGCTCATTGCTTTTAGCTTTGAGCAATGAGAATATTCTTGAATTATTCAATGTGCAATAGGATTCTGGAGTTTTAGATCAAAGGATATAGAAGTTGATTTAAGATTCAGGATATGCATTTACATCATCCTTGCTTATAATTACCAATCATGCACTGTGGAAAGAAAAGTACCAATCCTGCAAACCAGATGACAATCTGAAGCACAACTTCTGTCTTTCTAGGCAAAATAACAAATATCCCAAAAAGATTGAAAATACCAAAAATTTGCATGCCCATCCAAACAAACTGAACCGGCTCATAGAGCACACCAACTACTAGTGTCCCTTCAAAGAAATAAACAAATAGAAGTATGGGTACATTGTGCCGATTACCTTGTGATGACTTTCAAAAAACTTCATAACCTCTTCCATATGATTCCGATAAAACCCCTGCATGATAATTTGCATAGATTGACTTTTAACAAAGATGAAGAATAGCTCTCAATGGTTGGAACAGTTATTCACAAGACAAGGACAAACACTAGAGCTCAATATTTTACATAGTACAAAAAAAGAATTCAAAGATTTCAGTTCTTTTACTGTTACCTCCACATATCCAAAAATACCAGAACTAATGTCGCCAGCAGGAAATCCCATAGCAATTATGTTTTCAGTAATATATGTCATATCCAAATCAAAACCACCTTCCTGAAACAAACAAGCAATTCAAACTAAGTAAAAGCAAATTGAAAATATTTACTTCTTACCGCCAAATGCAGCATGTATTAATTTTGTATACATTTCTAAACATCTGAATTCAACTACTAAGCTTTTCACTTGATATGGTAGCTAACAACATACAATTTTTTTCTATATAGACCACTGCCAAAAGCATGGAAAATAAAACAAATAGAGTCTTGCAACTTTTCATATGCTGACTTTTAAACATCTTAAATAGAGCATAAACAGGAACTGTCCTCTAATAAGGGACATAAATTTGGTATATACTATGTAAATGGGGAAATGGGCATGGTTTCTAAAACAGGGGTGGGTAAAAGAAATGCAACTTCTGAAATGCTACAAAACGGGGAAATGGCATATAGTATTTTATTTATGCGTCCCACATCTGTAAACTGCATATCAAGACCCTGAGTCAAAAGAGCATTTCATTTTCAGATGTGTTGTCACCCAATATTGTCCTCCGAGTGAGGTGTTCCAAGGGCTCAAATGGACAGTTAGGGAGAGTGCCAATATCACCTCGCACTCTCTCTCTCACTTCAGAACTAGTGTGTGCTAGCCCCAGGGAGTATCCCTAGTTTAATCAGGTCTGAAATAGTGAAATCAGCAAACAAAATGAATCAGATCTGAAGTGTCACCTTGCCAGTTGGTGCCACAAGGCTGAGATCTTGCAAATAACTCACCTAACCTACAATAAAACATTGCAGATCTGTGATGATTATACACTCAAAATGGCAGATTTGTCTTTAGACCAGCAAGAAGTGAATATATTTTCATTTAAAATTTAGCTCCATCAATCGGTGCCCACTTGAAGGGCTGTGGAGTCAACTCGCGTGCATGTGAGAAATAAAAAGAATAAAATGAAGGAAGAAGAAAAGACTTGGTGAAGTGGAATATCCTCCGAATTTCACCAACAATGATCAAAGAAATAAATTCACTGAGCCTACAGGGGCTAACAAATCATAAAAATCCTTGCGCAAAATTTACAACAGACAAAGAACCAAGCCACCAAACAAATGATCTTTATATTTCCAAATCTGCCATAAACAAAGTTTGGACAACACATCCACCAAAAAGTTCAATAACCAAGAATCATACAAGATCTGAAGGCATGGCCATGATTCCTGTATGCATTCCAATTGCTGAAGATAAAATCTATAGATAAAAATGGAAGCATGACAACTCCAGTACACCACAAATCCATGCTCATACAGAATATTTTAGAGGTAGAAGAGAGAAGAGAAGAATGGATGGAAAAGCATAGACCACAAATCTGTCTGTTATAGATAAATCTCCCTCTTGCCTTGAGTTCTCCAAAAATAATGATTAACAATCAAAATAATAAAAGCATCTTCAGCTAGGCACTCTTCTCCATGCAAAATTCAGATCTGGAGTAAATTATGAGATGTGCAGATTTTTCCATCATAACAAGAAAATCTCCACAAGAGATCACCCTTCATGCCATGAATGACAGCTGGGACATATGTGAATCAAAACTTAAGCTAAAGCTATGTGGAAGTCATTATTTAACACTGGTTTCAAAGAGAAATCAATTCTGGAAAACCCGCAACCGATAATGTGCTCTCAAACTGCTGTTCTGAGATGGAAATAATCTGAAACTACTAGAAATGGCAGCGCCCTTATCACTGCCGTTATGAGGATGAAAACATACCTGAATAGCACACACGGCAGCAAGCAAATCTGAGTAAATATAGATCAAAACCACTGAAGATAGACCAGAAAAGTGTGCCCTACTATTAACAATCATGTACCAAACAGATCTGCAATCAAATCATTCATTAATTCATCTTCCAACACGTCATGAGACTGAAATGGCTGTACAAACACTGTTAGTCAACTGCTAATCTCAATGAAGGGTAAAACTAGAATCAATTCTACCTCAGGGGCACCTAAAAGGGCTGGAATATGTCAAGAAAAGCAGTGTCTTTCCTTTCCTGAGCATGCACAAAACAATCTGAAATGATTCCCACATTAATGCACCTACCGTTACTAACATTCAGACCCCAAAAGGTCCCTCAAGCAATGCACCTTGTTTGAGATTTCAAACACTGAATTCACATAGCATAGATAGCCACAAGCAGTGTGCCTTACCTCAAATAATTAATGCTTGAGTTTAGATGCCAGATATATCTTAAGATGAGTCGCCTTGTTTTAGTGGAAGAAAGCTGATTTGTTTGACAAAATTACTCATCAACTAAGTCACATGACACGAGGAAACAACACAGAGGACACAAAAATACAAGTATCCAACACAGGACACGTCAACCCCAGAAACTGGACACAGGTGACACGTTTTATGTATATATATATATATATATATATATAAAGAAATTATAAATGCCAAAATGAAATATAGACATAAAGATCCAAATTTCTTAGAAACTGGAACATTTACAAAATATTGATACAACTAGTTACAAGATCAATGATGATCAAATGACACACACAAGAAATTAGAACCATTAACTGCAGTTTTCTCATCAAGTCATCAAAATCAAAATGCATTACATAGATACAGAGTCACTGATACTAAAGGTGGGAATGCCAATGGTAAATACAAAATAGAGTAGATACCAGAACCATAGATGGAAGAATCTCATAGCCCGTGACTGTCGGTAGTCCTCCATGTCAGAACCATCAAAATCACCACCATTACCACTGCACTTCTCTCTCCTCCATCCTCCTCCTCCCCTATATCCAATCCAGGATCTGCATCTATTGGTGTGGAGGATGATCCCTCAAGAGGATCACCATCATCAAAAGTGACTAGCTCTAGCACTAGTTCATTAAGATCCAAGTTGGCCAGTGCCAACTCAACACTATTGTCCAAACCCATATCATCAAGTAAAACATCCCACATATTTGTCTTTCCCTTCAACCACTTCTTTTGACTGTAAATAAGACAGAGGTTGGAGTGCACATACACCATTGTCTCTGCCCTAAATTGCTCAAGCCTCCTCGTCTTCAAACTATACAAAATCCCCATATGTGCTCCAATTCCTCTCACAACAAGAGGATGAAGTAACCTGAGAAAGGAGTTTCATGGCTAACTATTGTAGAATAGGACACGCTACCCCATGAGTTGCCCACTAAGCATAGGGCTTCTTAACCCCCCTGTCTCCCAACACATCATAGCCTCCTAATCTCCCAATGCCAATGGAAAAATCTACGAAGCCCTCTTCCACCTCATCAAGGGATGCTCTATCCTGATATATCCTTCTATTGAGTCATCCTCCGTCAATTGGAAGCAGACATTACAATCCTACCTTCCCAAGATTGTTTGTCCTCAAGCAACTCCAGATCAGGGTGTTGTAAGATCTGCTCCCTTCCCAAGTAGCATCTTTTGCAGGCAATCCTTTACATGCAACCAAGTACTCTCGAATGACCCTACTCCTCAGCCTTCATTCCCTGACATCAACAATCCTCTCGGAACCAACTGCCCTTCCTCATCTAGTGGAGGAAGATCTGACCAAGCAGTGACCTGTTGTCCCAGTGCCTTCGAGGCAGGATACATGGAAGGTGTTGTGGATCCTACTACACTTTGGTAGCTCCAGCTCGTATGCTATTTCTCCAACTCTCTTGATCACTTTGTAGGGTCCATAAAAGCGAGGCTTCAGCTTCTCTGCACCACTCTTCTTGAACGACAATTGTCTGTAGGGCTGCAATTTGAGAAAGACTACATCTCCAACCTTAAAGTTGCATTCTACCCTATGCCTATCTGCATACATCTTCTGTTGATTCTAAGTGGCCTGCAGATTCTCCTTCGGGACTCTCAAGATGTCCTAACTTTCCTGCAACCGGTCTTTGGCCTCGGGTGCTCTACTCTCTCCAAATGCCAAATCCACAAAAGATGGAGCATCATAGCCATACAATGCCCTGAATGGGCTCATCCCAATGGACATGTGATGAGTGGTATTGTAGGAATGCTCTCTGATGTGCAACCACTTTATCCATGCCCGTTGCTACCCTAACACATAGTTGCTCAGGTACCCCCTCGATCCATTTGTTTACTATCTCAGTTTGCCCATCTATCTGGGGATGATAGCTAGTACTAGGTGTCAACTCTGTCCCAGATAGGCTAAACAGCTCCTGCCAAAACGCAGTGAGAAACCTGCTATCCCGATCACTGACTATGTTTCTTGAAAGACCATGGAGTCTAAACACCTCCCTTAAGAATAGGTTTGCTACCTGAGATGTGTTGTACTCTGTAGGAATGGCAAAGAAGTGTGCATGTTAGAATTTGTAGCTCGGGCAGGTTCTTCCATGTTATCCCCTACCCTAGGGATAACTAAGGAGATCATGTCTCGAGGCCCACAAGTCCTAGATATGGAGTGTCGAGAGTCGAATGACTTGAGCATGGCCCCAGAGGGCCCCTCTTTTCTTCAGTGCAGCCCTTTTATCAACAGCAGCAGCATCCATCCCACCAGCCTGGTCCTGAAGTAGTAGTAAGTCTTGCTCCATGAGGTAATGAGTCTGGGTATCATGGTATGTGTCACTCTGATTATTTAAGCACTTGAATATGTTGCATTGAATTCTCCTTCATTTCATAAAGTTTGCTTGGAAATTATCCTCTTTAACTTGTTCATACATGGAACGGTGACACGATGCCCTAGTAAGTTGATCTCCCTTTAGGATGGGTTGCCACTGGGTGGGTCTGTGAAAGGTCATCGTTCGTTCCCTCCATACTTACCACTTTCCATCTTTATTCCTCTCATCTCCCCCTACCTTTGTTCAGGCATTGGGATTTTCCACACTAGGAAGGGTTGTACTTTGCTTTGTGGGAAGAAGGGGCTAAAGGCCCAGAGGGTAAAAGTAGCTGGCAAGAGTTAAAAGCCAAAGATGAAACCTTTGAGATGCTTTGCCCAGGGATTCCCGAGAAAGCCATAAAAAAGCTTCTCAGTAAGAAAAGGGAACCTATAAGATAAATAAACACTCAAGGTATTAGTTGGTGGATGGGAGGTCTCATCATGAGTCGGCCTATTATGACCATGGGCATGTAGTGGTATGACACTACCATCTATCTGGTCACCAAACTAGGGTAGTGGCTCTTGGTAGCATAGCCAAGAGAAAGGGGGTCTCATCACGAGCCAGCCTTCTTATCTCCGTGAAATACTTGTGGATAACACTATCACCTCTGGTCACCAAGCCAGGACAGTGTCCCTCAACTCTTCCCTTGAGGCATAAAGAAAAAGATCAAAAGCAATGAAGCTAAGAATAAAAGGCATTGAATGGGCTAAGAAAAAATGTGGCATCTATGACAACGTGCAGCTCGCCCTCGACAAAGGCACCCACAGGTAAGATCTACATTTCCCTGTTATCACTGCACCCCATGCCCAAACACTTACCCCACGCCACCTCACGTACACTTACATGACCTAGATTGGTTCTCACCTGGGAAACACCCCAAACTTAAGGAGGATTAGCCCAATAGGACACCCTAAGACCTTCTCCAAACATGACTTGTTAAATTGCATAACGTCTTTGAGCATTTGTCTGGATAAAGGGGGGTTTGATGCACATGTTTGGGTAATTTAATTATAAGATGTGATTTACATGTTATGATCCCTGTGACTTATGAACCCCCGGAGGGTGTACTTGTTGTTGCTACAGGACTTTGCCCGGTGGACAGGTACACATGGGGGAATGATTAGCTCGGACCTCCATAGGGTTGAAAGCCCACAGATGGATGTTGTAACCCCAGCCAAGAGCAAGGAGACATCAGAGACTTGCAACAAGAAGAAAGAAGGACGTTTCCCTTGGAGACACTCTAGCAAACCTAGACCCAGGGGGATCTTGCTCTTCCACCTGGACGTTGACCTTTGAGATCCCATGACGTCATCATTATGACCCTGGACGTCATCTAGAGCTAGGGTTTGCATTTTGAGGGCAGTTGTGAGTTGGTTGGCACGTATGGGCATCATCCAAGGCCTTTGTAGGATCCCAACGTTTCACCTTAGGGGCCCAACGTAACCCTAGAAGGGCATGACGTCACCCTTGGATATTATTTTAGGGGTTAATTATTTCATTTATGTAAAAAACTGGATTTTTGATGTAATTTGGTCAGGTCGACCTTTATTTGACCTAAATTTAATTAAAGGTCATTGATATTGTATAAATAGAGAGAAAGTACTCTCATTTTTCATCATCATTCATCACACACTTAGTGTGGACTGAAATTTGAGCTCTCTTTAAGGGCTATTGGCTGAAATAACTAATGCGCAACTTCTTGGAGAGGCATATTTTGGTGTATCTTGGCTATTTTTCATGGAAGAAAATCTTCAACTAGGGTTTGGCTTGATTATTCTTGGTGAAGTAAGTAGAAAATCTGCAATTTGTTTATGTCAATGAATGCTTGTGGTAAATTTTACTTGTTTCGTGTTAAAGATTATGAAATTGTTTGCTTAAACCCTAGGAGAGAAACATAAGTTACTTCTTTCTCTCTATAGTTTTCTACTTGTCTAAATTTCTCAAGTACACTTTGTTTAGAAGTGACTACTAGAGCCCTAAAGTGCTAGCACTCTAGTAGCTTCACTCTAATTGCCTATTGCATACACTCTTTATATAGTCTAAGGAAGGAAGATTCGCTAGAGCCTAAGATCCCTTACTCTCTAGCAAATTTGTCTTTGGGATTTTGATGTTTGAGGCCTTGAAGTGCCAACACCTCCTCCATCCATCCTTTCTCCTTTGACAAGTATTATCATTGCTACTTTTCTCCGAGTTTTGTCGTTGCTATTGTTTACTCCATAAACCCTAAAAGGCACTAGTCTACTCACTATATTGAATGATTGATCAAACAAACACGCAAACCTTCTTCCTTGAAGCCTTTGCTAACTTTTACTAACCCTAAACTAGACTAATTCCTTAGTTAACTTGTTGTTGTTGCAAATCACTGCTACAGCCATACTAATTCATGCTAATTTAATGCATTCACCTACAAAACTTGCACCTAGCTCATCCAGAAATTACTTGTGACAATTGCCCATCAATCTACTAGATGAATGCTAAGTCTACATAGTGTTTCCTTTCAATTTTGAGCACTAGAATTTGCTGTTGTTACAAAAGATTGCTACAGCCATCTAACTGCAGCAAATTCTCTGAAAAGTGACATTTAGTGCTAGATAGACATTGCCAAACTTGCTTGCAACAATTAATTATCATTCTTCCTAGTTAAAGCTTCATTCTTTTTGTCTTTTTCAAGCAATTTCAAGGCATATTTTTTGTGGCTATTGCAAAATACTTATTGCTGTTGTAAACTGTTTCATTGCTGCAACTTTATATCAGCTAGCCTTTTTTTTGAAGGTTTGTGGTCTTAAGAAGCACTAACATCATATTTTGTACTTGAAAGCTGCCATATTTTCTTTGTTGTCTTGTTCTGGGCAAGTACACACCAATTTCACCATTGCTTCATCCCTTAAAGACCTTAAGAACCTTTTGACTTGAGTGACCGGTAAGAGGGGGATTTTCTTCCATCCTTGCCTTAGTCTTATCAGCCCTTTAGGTCACTGGGGACGTCTCCCCTGGGGTAACTTTGATATACTCCTAAACAGAAAGGGGTTTCCTATTAAGGTGACAATGATAGGTCACCCCTGTTACGCCAATCTTGCATTCACTTGCCTTGGGCTTTGGGCAAGTACAGATTGTGCGATAACATTCCACACTAGGAGTGTCTAGTAGTGTGGAAGAGGCCCATCTTATGTCTAGACAACACTTTAGTTGGTGGGGACCACTCAAGTCAACTTAAGATTAAATGACAGCGATTGGATGTGACTTAAGTTGCCTCAATGAGTGATTAAGTCCCCACCGTTAGATTAAGATCTTGATGAGCTGATCATAGGGCCAGGATTGCATGAGAGAAAAGGCTAGGGTTACAAATAACCTAGCAAGCCTCATTATCTCATTACCTCAAGGAGAGAAGTAAGTTGACTAGTTGAGTGGGTGCTTCCAAGGGAGGTCAAGGACTAGGACAGAAGAAGTCTGCAAAAGGGGTCGAGCTAGGGTCTAAGTCTGCTAAAGAGGGTCGAGTTAGGGCCAGCATCCAATCCAGTTAAAGAGTAGAGGCCGAGTAGGGTCTAGACAATGACAAAGAGGCCAAGATAGGGCCATTACTCCACTGAACCAGAAAACAAGCAACAAACAGAAAGTGAAGAAGAAGAATCCGTACAGTATGGATATTGTACGGACTGTGCCTTCATCCAACAAACAAAAGAAACAGTACCCAGGACAGAGATTAACATATGAATTGTGTTCATCAGTGTTTTGTAAAGAAACTAGGGAAAATCGGTCTGTGTTGCAGCCATAGTTTTGCTGTAAGGACGCATTGAGTACGACCAACAAGCGTACAGACCCGTACAGGTCGTACGGTCCATATAAACCCAAGATGGGCAAAATCTCTATATGCACAGGGCTAATATGAATAAAATTTCTCTGTTTTGATGTTATATATAGAATTTGTATTGTGTTGTGTGGTTGTCCCAAGTGTTATGAAATTGTTGTAGCTTAAGATTTTGATAACTAATTAAATTTATCAGCTATATTTCTTCACATATTTAGTCAATCTGTCCACCACCATGTAGATACAGTCCCTGTCCTGCACCTTTGGCTATCCTGTGATGATGTCCATGGAAATATTATTCCACTTCTGCTCTGGAATCGCAATGGGTGAAGCAATCATGCAGGATGTGTGAACTCTGACTTGTTCTGTTAGCAATTCATGCACTCCCTCACATTACGAAGTACATCCCCCGTGAGACCCTTCCATGAGAATCTCTCCCTCACCTGCCTGTAGGTCTTCAAATACCTCTGGTGCCCTGCCAATGGTGCGTCATGTACTACCCTCAAAATATTATCCTTAAGTGTGGACTCAGACAAAATAGATCATGCCTTTGTAGTAGATGATGTCATCCACTACCCTGTACCTATCACCCTGAATATTACCCTCCATCAGATCACAAGCGAAGGTATTCTTGGAGTATTCCACCAAGAGAATGGACTTCCAGTCTACTAAGATCTATGTCATGGAGAAGGCTACAGGTCTCCTGGATAAGGCGTCATTCTTCCCATTTACATACTCAATGTCAAAATCATATGCCTGCACCTTACTCACCCATTTCTTCTACCTATCATTCAGGTCTTGTTGCTCCAAGAAATATCTCAAGCTATTATGGTCAATCCTAACCTCAAAGCATCCTCCTACCAAGTACTGTCTGAATTTGGCCAATGCATGCATGGTGGCCAACATCTCCTTGTCATAGATCGGATAGAGCTTCTCGAGATCTCTTAGCTTTCTTCTCTCGAAAGCTATCGGGTGTTGGTTTTGCATCAATATTTCATCTATCCCCTCGCCGAATGCATCACACTCCAAAACAAAAGGCTGTGTAAAATATGGGGGTGCTAATATTGGGCAAGTGTGCATCACCCTCTTCATTCTGTTGAATGCTACCTGTGCGTCCTCTTACCATTTGAACACCCCCTTCTTGGTGAGGTATGTCAATGGTGTGGCCGATTGTGAAAATCCTTTCACAAAGCGCCTGTAATAGCTGCATATCCCGAATAATCCTCATAGATCTGTGAGTGTCCTGGGGGTGGGCCAGTCTAAGATGGTCTAGATCTTCTCCTGATGCACCTCTACTCCCTCAACACCTATCACGTGCCCCAGATACAAGATCTCTATCAACCCGAACTCACACTTTGCCTCCTTGGCAAAAAGTGACTGCTCCTCCATAATGGTGAGAATCTCGTCCACATGCTTCAGATGTTTCTCACACATTTTCTTAGTAGATCAAAAGATCATCAAAGAACACCAATGAGAATTTCCTCAATTGTTTGTTGAAGATATGGTTCATGTAAGACTGAAAGGTAGATGGTGCGTTAGTCAACCCGAAGGGCATGACTAGAAACTCATAGTGCCCATAGTGACACCTGAATGTTGTCTCGTGGATATCCTCCTCTCTGACTCAAATTTGGTGGTATCATGATCGCAAATCAACCTTCGAAAAGTACACTGCCCCATGCCGCTCATCAATCAGCTCATTAATCCTAGGTATTGGGTATCGGTTTTTTATGGTCTTCTTGTTTAGTGCCCTGTAGTCTATGCACATCCTCATAGTGTTGTCTTTCTTCTTCACCAGCACAACTGACGAAGCGAAAGGACTAGAGCTAGGCCTAATATATCCCATCTCTAGCAATTCCTTTATGGCCTTCTCTATTTCATCCCTGAATCTCTTCGAATGCCTGTAGGGGGTGGTGATCACGGGCTTCAACCCCTCCTCTAGCTCAATGACATGCTCAAATCCTCTGTCAGGTGGTCTCCCTGTTGGCAATGGTTCGAACACTCTTTCATGCTTTCCAAGTAATGCCTGGATATCTACAGGGTAATGTTGGTGCTCCTATGATGGCTTTTCCATGGTGATCAGGCACTCTGTTGCGCAGGCCACGTCCCTGTGTTTAAAAAGGGCCTCCATGCACTGGTTAGACACGATCCTGGGGGCACCTATCGACATACCTCTGAGGATGACTCATTGTCCACCCTTGTCCTGGAACTCCATCCTCATGTCCCGATAATTCATGCGGATATCTTCCAATGAGTACAGCCACTGAACTCCTAGCACCACATGAGTATCTGCTAGATCCACGACATAAAAGTCATCGGTCAACGTATAGTTGCCAATTGTTACTTTCAATCCCCTAATCCTCTGAGTACACGTCACATTGTACCCATCTACTACTACCACATTAAATCCCTCAAAATCCTCTGCAGGGATTTGTCTCCTAGTGACAAGTGCAGCATCAATGAAATTGTGGGTGGCTCCACCATCAACCAATGTTTTAACCCTCTGCCCCTCCACAATGCCTCCGACCCTGAAGGTGTAATATTTAGGGACTGTTAAGAGTGTGGCAATGGTCACTCCCTTGGGGCTATCCTGCAATGGCACCTGTTCTGTATCATGCAATGGCTCCCCATTGTCCTATCTAATACCCTCATCATCATCGTCATCCTCCTCGTCAGAAACTACCTCGATATAATGGACTTTACCTTTACCCATACATTGATGACCCAGTTCCCACGACTCCTTGAAACTGTAGGAAAGTTTCTTCCTCCTTAGTTCTATCCGAGTCTCTTCATCCGTCCTGTCATTCACTGTCCATGGCTTCTAGGGAAACTTCATCTCCTTACCCCCTTGAGGGGTGAATGGTTTTGTTGGTGCCTTCTTGGATACTGTGTCCCTCATGTCCCAAGTTCTCGTGAAGGCCTCTTGTAATGTGGTTGGTCTAAAAGCCTTCACCCATCCTCTCAGGGGTTCAGCTAGACCCTCTTTGAATAGCATCACCAAACTTTGTTGAGAAATATTTCACCATAACTGCCATCCTCTAACAATTTGTGATGTATGCCTCTGGTGTACCTGTTTGTCTAAGTTGTGCCAACTCCCTGAAGAGTATCTAGGGGTCCTTCTTGTCAAACCTATCCATCAAACTCTTAGTGAAGTCCAAATATGAAGTGATGTTGGCGTGCCCTAGACTCACCAGCCCATGATACCACCATTTGTGTGCTTCTCCTTCCAAGTGAAGGGTGGCATACTTGATTGCTTCTTCCTCGGTCATTGGATTAAGTTAGAGATAGGTGTCCAACTTATGTACCCATCCTCTAGTCGTGCTCTTGGTGGACCCATTGAAAGGAAGGATAGTCAGCCTTCCCACCTTGTGCATAAGGTCAAAATTTTGTTGGCCCTGCACTCCTATGTTCCACTCCTTAGGTCTGTACTTTTGTTTGAGATCGCAGAAATCACTATAGGAAACTTTCTCACGGATATCTTCATCTATCGTCTCGTACTCTCTGTATGAGGTGTCAATATTAAGCCCTTGATCCGGCTGCTCTTGTGCTCTTATAGGCTTCCTTGTCAAGAATTATGGTAATAAAGGTTGAGGGATCCTTAGGCTCCCGCTCTAAGCTGGGGTATGGTTATTGCTACTCTCCGAGTGTATCCTGTCACCCCAATGGGATCCATTGGGTACACCTTTGAGACGAACAAAGTTCGCTCACACGAGAATTATCCAAAATACTTGGAATATAACATAATAATCCATATAGGAAATAATGTATAAAATATGAATAGATAAGATGATATACAATTGAAAATGAGGGCTCGTTTATATGCCCTCGCAGGGGTGCTCTTAACCAATAGTCATGTCATTTGAGACATGTCCTTTCATTATTAATAGTTATTATTTATTAATTAATTATTATATTATGAATATCTATATGTATATTTATGTTCATAACATTGCCTTCCCCTTAAAAATGATTTGTCCTCAAAGCATACTTTATGGAAGACTTATCTCTTGCTCTAGCTTGTAATTATTGTCTCATGCTTCTTCATTATTGAGTTAGTAATCGTTGAGGACCTGAGACGATAGGATCTTCTGAGCACTGAGCAGAACTGTCGAATTGTAAAGGAGTCTGCCCATCCTAATTCGATCTTTTGTGGATTTGGGTTTTTATAGGGTTCTTGGAAAGAACTTGATACATTTCTACTCCCATGATTGCTTCTATTTTGACCCTCACTTGTAGTGGAAGTAATATTCTTTGACATAGCGGTTATTTGTTTCTGTTGATACATTGATTGGCTAAAGTATCGACTTTTGTGATTAGGATGTTGATAAGGCATCCTTGCAACTTGATCTTTACTTCTTATACTTGCATCTTTTTCTTGATTAACTTTTTGAATTGAGTCTTCTTGATATCTCTAGCTTGTTTGTACCTCGACATTTGAAAACTTCTTTACATCAGCTGGATTTGCCTCCTTTTGAGTTGTAAGGTTGATTAGGTCTGTCATCGTTTCCTTATCGACTAATGATGTTTTGCGATCTAGCTTTTCTTGTAAAGTCTTCTTATCATGCTTCAACTTTTTAATCTGAGTTAATAAATCTTGATTATGTCGTCTTAATCGTAAAAGTTCTTCCTTATTTTTTGACCTATTATTTTTTTTTTATTCTAGATTCTCCTTTCTTTCGTCCTTTAAGATTTTAATTTGTTCAAGTAACTTCTGGTTAAGGTTCCTTAGGCAAGAGATTTCTTCCTCCTTTTCAGTTGATTTCTCCTTGAGACCTTGATTTTCTTGTTCTGAATTTGTAATCCTTTGCTTCTTGTCTTTAACTTTCTGATTTTAACTAGTAAATTTTGATTATGATTTATTAATCGTAATATTTCTTCATCTCGTTCTAGTAAGTCTTGGTCCATTTTTTTGTCTTTCGGTCTTTAGTTCTTCATTTTGTGCAATGCAATGAGTTCCCGAATACGCTCTTTGAAGTAACAATTATCTTTTTGTGTTAACCCATTAAAATATTTTTCCTTCTCAATTTCAAACTGTAATTTTTTAATGCTTGCTTTATAATGTCCTAGTTCTCCTTCCAATATTCGTGATTGTATTTCTGAATTACCTTGATATTCTTCCATAATAAATCATTTTTAAATGTTTCTTCAATCCTTTTTAGAAAAATTCATTTTTAAAGCTTCACAAAATCACCTTATATTAAGGTCTTCAATGGCTTCTTTGGAAATATAAAATTCCTTTTTCCCCTTAAAAATACTTCAATCACATCAATCACATGGGATTAAATTTTTCACTTTAAGAACCTTTTTAGTACACGGTACCTTAAAGACGATAACTTTTGGAACCTTTTATTTTCTTGAAAGGTTTTACTTATTGCCCTTTTTATTTCCTTAAAGGGTTTATTGCCTTGCCCTTTTTTATAAAAGGGTTTATTTATGGTCCTTTTTAATACTTGATATTTTAATAAGTGATAATTGAACTTTTTATAGTTCACTTTATCAATATGTAATTTTTATTTTTTTTGTCTTTATTCTTAATAACTTCGTTATATCTTGGCTTTTAATAATAGCCCGTGTGAACCATTAATGTGGTTATGCCAATTGGATACGTTGACTTGTGAATTAAAGATTCACCACAATTGGAATAATATAGCCCTTTTTTTTTCAATTATAGTCAATTAATGCGGGGAGAAAAATGAAGTTATTTTAACTCCACTATAATATTTCCTTATAACACTGGTAATAAGGATTTTAACTTTTTTCGTCCCCTTTATACTCTTTGTAATGTAATGAATGGATTATGAGTGCAAAATCCAACCGACGTCTTCGTCGACTCGGTGTGTGGACCTTAGCAAATGGGAATGATGATTTCACCGATACATCACCGGCAAGGTCACGACCAATGGGTTTTCTCTTCGTCTTCTTCAAACTATTTATATGCTTGCTAACAATGAGCATAGGCCTATCCCGTTCAATTGCGCCCGATTTCCTTCACATTTCATCACAAATTGGTGGTGGCGGCGGAACGATTTCCTTCACGGAATGGTGGCGGAAACATACTTTAAGGGCCCAATTTCACTTATTTCTTGGTTGAGTTAATGCTCAGGGAAACACATGGTTTCCTGGTCGAGACTGATTATTTATTTTTACGACGATTTTTTTTTTTTTTGTGAATTTTTTCTCCACGATTTTACCCTATTTTATTTTTTCAATTTGTTCTTATTCAGCGACTCACTATCACACGACTTTTGTCTTCCCACTAAGAAAATATTATGGTTTTCTGTATAACCAATTCCTCGATAGTCATGATAATTTGATTTTACGGACTTGACAACCATTTGAACGGACAATAGTACGAAATTATGGTGGTTGAATTATTTGATGGCTTGTATGGACTGTAATTAAATTTTTTAAATGTTGCAAGGGGTCTACACAGGTACGATGTGTACGAACTATTGTAGGACTAGAAAAACTAGTACAGATCACCAAATGATTAGCTTCAATTATAGATTCCTCTTGAATTATATATATATATATATATATATATATATATATATATATATATATATATTTATTTTTTATAATTCGAATTTGCAATAGAATGATTTGTTGTAGTTCTGATTGACGAGTGATCTTTTTCAATTTCTGGTTCTAATCTTTCTTTCTGTTTTCTTGCAGTGAAATAATTCTTAACTTTAAAATGGCCAAGGGCCACGGTTTTTTTTTTTTTTTTCAATTGCAGTGGACTGATGTTTTTTTTCTTTTCCAGAATATCTGGTTTTTTTTTAATTTATCACTATTAGCACCAATAGCCTTGTGGCTACAACGCTTTTTCTTTTTCCTGAAATATGCAGTGGAAATTTTTATTTTTTTTTTCAAAGAAATTGATTTTTAAATGGCCAAAAAAAAAGACGGATCGAGACAAAGCTCTGATACCAAATGAGACGAACAAAGTTCACTCACACAAGAATTATCCAAAATACTTGGAATGTAACATAATAATCCATATAGGAATAATGTATAAAATATGAATAGATAAGATGATATACAATTGAAAATGAAGGCTCGTTTATATAACCACGCAGGGGTGCCCTTAACCAATAGTCATGTCATTTGAGACATGTCCTTTCATTATTAATAGTTATTATTTATTAATTAATTATTATGTTATGAATATCTATTTATATGTATATTTATGTTCATAACAACCTTGATCTGTACCATTCGTATTCCCACGTTGGCCCACTAGTTGTGTGATCACTTCAAGGGTCTGCTACTAGAACCTTGTTGTCTCTACCCATCTTTGGAATGCCTCATTTTGTCCCTTAACAAGATCTCTTAATATTTGGAGCATAGTCCCTTCAGGGTTGTCTCCCATGCTTCCCTCTGGCTCTGACTCTATTCGATTTGCTCATATTTCTCTTTTCGGTGACTTTCGAGAAGTCTGTCGTTCGCGCCCCTTTCTCCTATGCATCAATGTACTCATAGGCTAGCAGAACCACCAGCTCAGATACCACTGTAATTTCCCCAACTAGGTTAGGTGGGGATATATTGTTTCTTCTTATGTAAAAGTGTCAAATGCTTATATTAATGGTGTTGTTAACTTTTTCAAACAGTTTGTTCAAATAAGAATATTTCCAAACACATTGCATGCATCCATTACACAAGAAATAGAGCAGATAACCATGGCATCTTACTATGGATGAAAAGCTCCCAAAAATCTCAGCAATACAATGATATTTAATGGTTGTAATAACAGTTGCAGAATACTCCTACGCACACAAATCTAATGGTTGCCAAGCACCTGCAAAATCTACTACAGAATGTCAGAAACAATAAGAAACTTGGAATGATGCCAATCTCTGATGTCCAAGGCTCTCTGAGCCCGACCCTGCTATGTCTGCTCTGTAAACAACCACTGTAACCCTCGCAACCCCAATCTAGCGAACTACTGCAAACCCAGATTCACAGAGGTCCTCGCAAGACGACTGCGGGACGTCTAGCGAGGCCTCGCGGGACAACCTTTGCTCAAACTGCAGGGATGTCTTCTTTCCCAGCTGCGCGAAACCCTCCGGTCACCTGCAGATCTGACAATCGGCCTCCTCCAGAAAAATGCCACAAACCCCCTGCTTCAGCCAATATGCCTCCAAACTCTCTCCAAGATGAAACCAAACACCACAACAAACTCAAATGAGGACTCTTGATGAATCCTCCTCTTTGTCCAACTAGGGTGGATATTGCACCACTGAAACTAAACTGAAATTGAAGGAGTTTCCCAACCCCTAACGAAAACTTGGCTCAAGGAGCACATCAACAAGATATCATAAAACATAATACCAAAGCGAAGAGTCACCCCTCTATTTATCCTTCCTTTGGACCTTCTAGATCTTTCCCCTTTTTGACCAAATCAAACCCTTACTTATTTTCCCTCCAATTCCAATTAAATATAATTATTTATTTTATTTAATGTCACTTTTATGATTTGTTGTTCTTTTAACCCAGTGACACCAAATAAACCTCCTTGACTCCCTTTTTTCTTATTGACTATAGCCTAAATGAGTCGTATAGGCTATTGAGTCATCCTCCGTCAATTGGAAGGGGACATTACATTCTAGGGTTTTATACACCTCCTTCTTTGCCTTAACCAATAATGTGGTTCTAAACTTCTCTGAACTGGAAAGCACATACCTAGTTGGAGCTTGTTCAACTGAACAAAGGAGACCATGCAACATTAAATGAAATGAAGTTGAGATAGAAAAAGAACCCAATGGTAAGATCAACCTCCTCCCGCTTCTCTTGTTGAAAAAACTTGTCCATTGGACCAGCACTTGAAGTTGGCCTCTTTCTTGCAGGCTAAATTGCAGTGGCACTCCCAAATCTGCTAGATGGCTTCCTCAAGAATGGAAGAGGAAGCTAGTTTTGTGTTTCCTAATTGTTGTTGCCACCTTCACCAAGCCAATATTATCCTCTCTTTCCATCTTTTTTCGTTTGGTAGCATTCACCGCTTTACATGCTCCAAGTCCACAAGGAAGGCCCATCAAATGGCCCTTAACTCAGTAGTAGGTGCTCTTGTATACAATATTGCAGTAATTACATGTCCAAGTAACATTTCCTCCACCACCAAGCTTTGCCCCCAGGCCCCTGTTTTTTTGTCACATACTTCCACAGTTGATATTTCTTTTCTTGAGCTATTTCTTGCTACGGCAGTGTTATTCGCAACAATGGAAGCTACACCTACAGCTCCATTTGCAGCAGATGGAGCACTAGTTGGGATAAATGAACCTGAAGGAGGGATGGGGGGCAACACTAACAGTGGCATTCCTCCCTTTCCTTTGATCTTTGGCAACCTCCCTTGATGACTGAGCCATGATTTCTATGGAATGAAGCAAGAAAAACATTGTTGTTTGAGAAATGACGAATCTAGTTTGCTAATCTGCCTTCAAAGCACTTGGGATCCCTTCAAATCTGGATTTTACCTAAGTCACATGCAACGAGGACATATGACACGAAGAACATTGAAATATGAGTATCTAACACAGGACACATTGACCTCGTAAATAGGACACAAGGGACACGTTATATATATTTATGTAGATTTTAATGACAAAAATCAGCAACCAAATATTTTGTCATACACTTAGCAACCTAGAGATAATTGTCTTGCATGAACTCTGAAATGTCTAAAACCCACATTCAAAAATTTCCATAAGCAGAAATACACATTGCTAAGCAAATATGCAGCGGAAATAAACACAATGAACAGCATTAAATCACCCATGAATAACTCAAAAATTTAGGCAAATGTCAGGGAAAACTCCAATGTGGGGAAACCCAATGAGAGAGAGAGATCTTATTATTCAGCTTCAGGAAAGTACATAACAGCAGAAAAATCATATTTCCAACCAAGTGAAAAACCACTTACAGCACCCAAACTGTCCCACCAAATCTGCCTCGATTTCCGTGCCAAGTATGTACTGTTGTACGGCCCATCCAGAAATGTTGCACCTCAAAAATCGTGCAAACAGCCTGTTGTACAGACTGTTCTGTATGACCCAGCAACAGCAAAAACAGCCTTGAAAACTGTGCCAAGCCCTGCCTCGATTTTCGTGCCCTTTTCCTCTTGTTGTACGTACTGTACGGATCCATACAGTATGGCCTCCAACAGCAGAAAATCAACTCAGCCTCAAAACATAAATTCCTCCTTGGGATTTATGCCCTGGCTCTCTTCAAAAATGTGCCCTCTTTGCTGCCCTCTTTCCTCTCTCAAGCTTACTCGGAAATTCTCTCTCAATCTCCTCCTCAAGTGTCTTGCACACTACCCAATGCATTCTTTTATAAATCTGAAAATGACCTTTTCCCTCCAAAGTGTCTGTTCACCTTCTCCAACCCTAAATTCAAGGGCCAAGATCTAATCTTGTCTTTTGCAAGATCAAGGGTCATAATTCATTCCCTCCAAAATGTATCACTTAAAATATTAAAGTACATTTCACTTTATTACATAAGTGCACTTTATGAAATAAAGTCACTTTAAAATTAGAAGGTACATTTTATTAAAAAGTCATTTTAATAAAAGAACCACTTTACAACTTTATTAAAACCCATTACAAAGTTAAGTGTCTAGTAGTGTCAACATAAGGTAACATCCGCATATAAGACAAAACATGCGGAGTACCTCTCAAGCTAAAAAGCTAACAATATATATATATTACAAATTACAAATACAAAAATGAAATATAGACCTAAAGATCCAAATTTTTTAGAAACTCGAACATTTACAAAACACTTGGAATCCCTTCATATCTTGATCTTACCCTTCACCTGCACAATGAGAGACCACAAGAGCTATTTCCCTACAAGCTTAAGTGAGAAAATAGCAATGAAAAAACACTTTTTAGAGTCAGACACGTGGGACACATCTAGGGCACATATTTGACAGATGTTTAACACGTGTCCTGTTTTAGGACACAGTTGGACATATGTCCTAGTGTGTCCATGTCTGATACATGGGATACGGACACCAACCCCTAGTTGGATGTGTCCTATTTCTTAGGATTTGACCCTGCACCTACACAACGATAGACAGTAAGAGCCTTTTCCCTTCAGCTGAAAGTGAAAAAATGAAAGGGAAAATTGTCTTTTATGAAGTCCCGTGGGTCTTTTTCATGGACACTTGATAGACACGTGTCTTACTGTGTCACGTGACCGACACGCAGGATACGGACACGGGCCCCCTGTTGGACATGTCCTGTTTCTTAGCTCTTCAAGTGGTGGGCAGTCTTGTATGGATAAGGAATAAGTTTATAGTGCTAAGAAAAACAAAAAACTTGAGCACCCTTGCTTGAGTGGATAAGATTATGCCCACTTTACCAAAAATAATTTCAAGGTGGGCAGCTTCTCTTATGGACAGGGAACAATCTTGTAACCAAAAATCTCCTCCATGTGGAATATTTTTCTCTTTAATACTCAAATTATCTTCAATTACCACAAAAATAATCATTACATATGGCACAATCCTCTTCTTGAAGCTAAGGCTTTGGAGTGAATATTCCTTCAAGATGTAATTACATCACACTCAAATCAACACATAATTCCACATGTCAATGCAAGGAATCCACGTGTCAAGAACATAAGCAGGCTTTGTGATGAATTAAAAATATTGACTGATAATAACAACCCACCATCAAGTCATGCCACAGATGACCAAGTCATTGAACAAGGATGATGTGGAGGTATATGACAAATTCAGAGCTTACTGTCCAAAATAGTAGTGTCTTCCTAAAAAGTGGGAAACACTGAAACTGAAGTCCTGCTACTGAAACAAAGTACACACATACCCTGCCATACATCGAAACTTCCCAGAATGGTAGCTGCTAAAAATAGTAACACCCTCCTAAAAAAATAGTAAGTGCCAAAACTGAAGTTCTGCCAATCAAAAACAAGCATGTGTGACACCCTGATATAAATAAAAACTTTCCATAAAATAGCAACATTTAAAAATAGACATTGCTTAACTTAGTAAGCAGTTGGATGATACAGATATGAACAATGGTGACACCTGCTAAAAATAGTAACACCTTAAATAGTCGCGCCTCCAAATAAACATGGCTAAAAACACACACTCCCAAAATAGCAATGCAATTGTCCTGAAGCATTGGCACCATGCAGGTAGGAAATACTGCATGCGTGCATGCATGCACAAAAATCTGTATACCATGCATGTGACCTCACATGCAACCATGGAAGGAGCTCCAAATGTAACTAAAAACATGACTACAAGCCTTGCATGCAATCATGCAATATCAATGAAAAGAAAAATCTAGCATGCATGGGGATACATGATCATGTTCTAAAAATAGCAATGTTGATGGATCACATGCATGCAACCAAAACTGAACCCCCAAAAGATGTTGACAATGAACCAATCTGACCTTGGTCCAAAAAGGTATGTCTCAAACTGAAATACCATAAAAATCCCCGAGTGTCACCAAATATATCTCAAGATTATGCCCTTGCTTTAGTGGAAGAAAGTTGATTTGTTTGCCAAAATTACTCTTCAATTGGTGGACCCTCTTGCATGGAAAGGACTTAGTTTGATTTGCTAAGAAAAACCCCAATTTGAGTGCCCTCACTTGAGTGGATAGGATGACACTCACTTTACCAAAAATAATCTCAAATAAGGTGCCTTCTCTTATGGACAAGGAAGAATCTTGGAGCCAAAAATATCCTCTATGTGGAATATTTTCCCTTTGATATTCAAGTTATCTTCAATTACCCCAAAAAATAATCAATACACATGGCACAATCTTCTTCTTCTTGAAGCCAAGGCCTTGGAAGGAATATCCCTTCAAGATGTAATTGCATTACATCACACCCAAATCAACACATGATTCCATGTCAAAACAAGATTAAATCCACATGTCAAGTATATAAGTGGACTTTATGATGAATTTAAAAAACTGACAGAAAATGCGAACCCTCACGTCACGGATGACCAAATCATCAAGCAAAGATGATGCGAAGGAATATGATAAATCTGGAGCTTGGATGCATCACCTCACTGCCTGAAATAGTAACTTCCCAAAATAATAGTGTCTTCCTAAAAGGTAGGAAACAGTAAAACTGAGGTCTTGCTACTGACACCAAATACACATAATCCTTGCCATACATGGAAACTACCCAGAATGGTACCTGCTAAAAATAATAACAACTATAAATAGTCGCATATATAAATGGACGTGACTAAAAACACATATACTCCCAAAATAGCAATGCAAGTGTCCTGAAGTATTGGGCACCATGCATGTAGGAAACACTGCATGCATGCATGCACAAAAGTCTTTGTCTACCCTGCATGAGGTCATGCATGTGACTTCGCATGCAACCATGTAAGGAGTTCTGCATGTAACCAAAAACATCACTACAATGATTGCATGCAATATCAATGAAAAGCCAAATCTTGCATCCATGGGGATGCATGAACCTGTTCTAAAAATAGCAATATTTATGGATCACATGAACGCAACCAAAACTAAACCTCCAAAATGATGTCGATGACGAACTGATATGAACTTGATCCAAAAAGGACTGTCTCAAAATGAAATACCATAAAAATCCCCAAGTGTCATCACTTTGCTACCACACTGATGAATGTCTATTGTTGTTCTCAAAGTTAACACTGGGATTTCATGAAATGCAATCTTGGGTGCTAACAAGATGCCCAAATCTATTATGAGATTTGTGGTCATCATCATTGTTTGTCCATAGACTCTCATGGCTCCTTGAGGACTTTTGATTAGTACAAGGACCAAAGATGTATCACCCTACTCCTTCATGAGATCCTTCATCTCCAAAAGCATACTCTCGGAGACAAATCTTCCCCAACTATTCATTCCAAGCTCGTTAACTCTTGGACCGACCTCTTGATGGCTCTAAACACAAGAGGCCTCGTGACCAAATCTCTAATAGTAGGTCACGCTGGCAATGCAAAGTCCAGAGCACCCATTTGTCTGCTTGAGTCAACCTCATTTGACTTTATAGTGTATGTTTGTAATGTTCTTGCCAAAGTACACATGCACATCTCTCTTGAACTCAATTTTATTCTAGAGGGCACGGGAATTATACTCACTAGAGTTGATAATAACATCCATGATGTGGGCACAAATAAGTGTCAGGAAAACTTTATAGAGATGCCTTGTTGAGGGCAGGGACTAGCAAAACTAATGGTGGAAGCAAATATGTAGGAAGCTGGCATCAACACAATTGAAGGCTACACGGAAAAAGATTAAGGGGAGGAAGGATGGCTCCCCCAACAATGGAGGGGGAGGAAGAGGAAGTTCATATCAAGCCATGCAGGATGAATGAGCTTTTTTTTAGTAAGTAATGCTATAGACAGAGATGAAGTATACCAAATCCTAATTTCTGATATGCTTACATATATAATAAGGATAACCCAGAGAAAAGATTCGTCAACGAAGTCATTACTATTATACTACGCTAACTCAGGTATGAGTGAAGCCAGCGATCAGCGAGCAATTGTCGATCTTTGAGGGGCGCCATAACCTAAAGTATTACTCAAAAGAGCCCAATCACTTAGTATTTAGGCATTACTTACACTTAGTATTTAGTTGAGGCATTACTTACTAAAAATATGGGGGATTATTTCTTATAGAAGATTCCACCTTGGCATACTATACCCGTAACCCCACGGGCCTTTTTTGCGCATTATTTTATATAAAATAGAGAATAGAGCCTCTCATCAGAAGCTTTGTCTATGTCTACCTTCACTGATGCCAACCCCCTACGCAACCCATCTCATGTTTGACCTATCGGGGTTGGTCCTTACCTTTACGACTCTGGCCCCACTAAGCGAACGGGCACATCTCTCTTTGCGAAGCTAGTTGTTGGGCTTAGAAGCCTACCTCGGACTTCGTACTTCTATTGGGTTCTAATCCTTCCCCGGCAATACATTGCTGCCAAGCTAGTTTTTCGCCCTACACCCCTACACCTCGAGCTACTCATGCTTGCTCAGATAAGGAGGAAATAAATTGGCAACAACAGACTTACTCTTCTACGCACTGAAAGGAGGCTTTGAATTGATTCTAGCAAAACGCTAGTAAGCACCCATTATAGATTTGAAACAGTTATCGGGATCGAAGGTATCATCCCCCCCACCAAATAAGTAATTTCGGACCATTTTGACTGGAATATTTGATATATAATCGAAATCTATCACTAGAATGGAACCTTCTTGGCTTGGCATAGCTAGAACAGTGGCTCCTAGATCAATTGGCTCAAATGCTACTCGACCAACTCTGCTACTGGTGAATCTCCCTCCATTTTTTCCCTATTATAGCAATGTTGGGTCAACTTCGCTTCCTCTGTCACTGATGAATCAACAAGAGAAACTGCTTCCCCTATTCAGATAAAGCTAGCTCTTTTTTTAACCCTTGCTTCTGCTTAAATTAATGCGATGTTATAGTCTATTATGAATTTTCTCGGTTGAATATAGGGCTTTTCCCCGCCTTACTCGCATCTATCTGGATTCAACAATTACATTGGCCTGATTGATTCAGTTCTCCAATTTAATGAGCATGCTTGTCGGTTGAGGAACTATATTCAGATAGTTTCTCCCTTGCTGAGACTATTCACTCACGACGCTAAACCAACCTACCTGATCTTCAGATCTTGCTATAACCAAGTGGATAGAGAAAGGGGTAAGAGGGGGAATAAATTACCACCTTTTCTAGATATATCGAGCCCGACATTATATCTAGAATTTGAAAGGTCAACTTCCAGAGAGGAGCGAATAGAAGCACTTACCTAAGGAGTACCTGGGTATCAAGGATGAAGATACGCGGATAAGAGGAGAAGTGTTTACCAATTGGGTGCTTCGTGTTATGCCTAACAGCCCCCTTGAGTGGAGAAGGTCAATTTGGTTCCTCCAACAGTTGGTTGTTTTCCCGCTACCCCTGTTTGTTCGGGCTAACCATGTCTTCTCAAGGTCACACATTCCCGAAACCCACGGCATGGGCAAGAATGCTCAAGTGGTTCACCAAATTAATTAACATCATTAGCGCTTATGATCCCGACTATCGATTAACGTTCTGTCAAATCTTTCTGAATCCAACTCCATTTGTCCTGTTTTGAGTAACTCAGACATTTCTATATGATAGACCTTACAATATATCCTTTTCTTCTCCCATACTCTAGAAGAAACCTTCAAAATAAAGGGATATTGGTTTATCGAGGCTAAGTACGACCTTGACTCCCAGTTTCAGTGACTAAACGTAGACCGAAAACCCCGTAATGCTTCCAAGTTCTCATTCTCCTTGTTCAGTGGATGGGAAATGTCAAAATAGGACCGATACTTATTTTAAACCACCTCCTCTCCTGAGTACTAGGGGCAAGGCCCTACAAATCTAACGAAACTTGAAAATCATAAATTTCACTATTCTCACCCACCCAGCTTTCTAGATGTTGAATAAACGACCAACCTTTCTATTATATTCCATCCAGGGGAGATATGATGCATTTCGGATCTCGTCGTTTCTTCTTCACTCGGCAAGACGTTTTATTCCGCGGACGGGATACTATGATTGAGAATAGCGATTTCATTTACGCACCCCGAACCGAACGTTGCTTTTAGAGAGGGATATAGAACTAATTATTATATATGTGAATTTTTCAATTATGATACCAACTTCTGCCACCCACCCACTAGAAATTCACACCAATGTATTATACGATGCACTATTTATAGCTTTTTGGTTTCAATCAAATCTCCACTTAGACCTTCATTCGGTTCCAAGTCCAGATAAATATCTGAAACCACCAACAGCAGAGACGGGTGCAGAGAAATACAAAGTGATTGTCAATGATCCAACATGAGCATAGGCAAAGGCCTCCTCGGTAGCAGCTAAGGTAGCAGTAATTCGAGATGGAGATCGATAGCCAAATTCAGGGCTTGCTCGAGTTTGAGATTGAGTCTACCGAGTGCGGGGTGACCCTGATGACCGAGAAGCAGGAGTTTCATCAAGAACTTAAAAGGCATCACTCACGTATTTACCCGTGGTTGACCAAGTAGTTTAAGCAGTATCAGTACCAGGACTAGTAACAGATTCAATTCCATTCATTGAATATCCGGTTCCAAGTACGGATTCACCACCCACAGGAGAGGAGGAAGCATCAGATCCTTTTGATTCACGACCCACATACATAGGCGTAATCCATTGAATTTTCTCCCCCCAACATCTCTCTTGCTCAGCAACAGTTCAATAACCCATGGTATCCCCTTCATTTCGAGTGTAAGTGTCATAGGCAAATAAAGGTTAAGTCAACACTACTAGGTTTTTATATTGATATGGGTCTAGGCAAGGCGTTGGCTTTCGATCTTGATCAAATGCAACTAGTGGGCAGTCAACTGAATCCACTCGAACTACATCTGTCTTTGTCGCTTTAAGCTCTCAAAACGGATCTACTGTAGTATCTATGCCTGGATCTCTCTTTGGGACTTATGCTTCTACCTTTACCTTTGACTTTGTTGTCCCCGTCTTCTATACCTTTGTCCCAACCTTTGGTTCTGCCTCTTATGCTTTTTACTCCGCCTATATCTCCACCTCTTAGACCATTTTGTTCTTTGATAAATTAAGATTAGAGGCATCAAATGAGAACTAAAAAAATTCAATCAACCAAAAGATATCCTTAAAATGAAGTAAAAGAAAACCTTCATGTAGTAGCATCAAAGGTATTATATCTGTAATATCCCAAATTCGGCTAGTCTAGGAAACTCTGCTAATGTGTGTGTATGATTAATTGTTTACAACGTATAAATGAGCATACAAATAATAATGGCGACAAAAGACTGCAAAGCTTATATTATGATATCTCTGCGGAGTACAAACGTCGAATGCAGTTGAATAAAATAAATCACTCGGCTAGATCAGTGACAAAAGGATCTTAGCCGGAATACAATAAGTAAGCTAAAACAATAGTACCAGATACTGGAAGAATGTTGGAGGATCAATGGATGAGATGTAGAATCTTTTGCAAGCTACAGCAGCGCATACGGCAACTGCTACAAGTCTGGAAAGTTCGCGCTAGTGGATAGACCTCTCAGATCGGCCTAGAAACCGTCCCAAACAGTGCACCATGTTGTCTCTCTCAGTCCCAGTGACTGATCGGCCCTCTACTAGTAAGCCTTAACCCCAGATGGACACCCCTGGGAAATGCGCCCCCTTTGTTACTAGAAAACTATGTCCTAGTGATTCCACCGTCGAAATCGACTAATATGTGTCTCAAACTGATCACCCTGGCCTACTGTGAAATGGGTCAGAAGGATTTCCCTAGATCTGATCTGATGATCGCTCGGGAACCCCAAATGTGTCCTCCCCAAGTGTCGCAACCTCAACGGCTGGAAAATGCACCCCAGATGATTTCTCCGTCGAAATCTGACGAGAAACCGAGCAAAAGATGCACCTTGCCTTCCTCTCCACTGGGTCAGAAGGGAATCTTTGGATTCTCCCTGGATGGGGCAAGTCAACTCAATACCTCCTCAGAAGTTGCGCCCTCACACTAAATAAGTGTGCCCTTGCTGCTGGAAACTGTGAAACTGTTGCTGAAGACTGATGGAAAACCTATGTGATCTCCCTGGTGACTAGGGTGTGTCTCTCAACACCGAAATCTGCCACTGGTGTATTCCTCCTGGAATCCACTGAGCTATCTCTCCTAAGATGCACCTCTCTCCTCAATGACGAGTCAAAATCCGAATAATGATGAATTAGGTCACTTTACCTTCTCTTATAGCTACCTGAAACCATAATTCGTTGTTGACTCTATTTTTAGCTCGTTCGTTCTATTTTTAGCTCAAGTTGGCTTAAAAGCGCTTTTGTAACACCCTGTTTCCCCCAGATTGTAAATATAACTGAACTGGCCAAGGACTATGAAAAAAACTCATAAGTATGAATATGTGATGTAAATGATAAATTGAATATTATTGAATTTATTGCAGAACTGCTGAGAGGGGATGTGCGGAAAAGAGACCACGATGGTGGTGGAGGGCACCTTGAAAAAGGGGCGTTAACTTCCAC
>ML796872.1:112763-125220 GCA_009831015.1 Picea engelmannii
CACCAGGCCCAGATACAGACCATGCAAAGTCTGACTGATCGCCAAGTACTTTTGGAAAACACATTGACAATAAAATCTTTTTACACACCAAAAACATTATTATTTTGATAATTTTTTTATAAATATGACACATTTTCAACCTGGAGATATTTATAATTTTATACATATTTCCTGCCATTTCCTATCTAGTCATCAGGCACTGACCATGAAGAGGTAAGAAATTTGATTTGCCCATAAGGAAGAAGGAAATTAGCATTGCAAATGATATCAAGTCTTGCATTTGTTGTCACTTTGCATTTCTAACTTTTTCTCAGTCCAGTCTACAAAGGTAGAAAATGATAGGTCCACATAAAACGGCTCTAAAGCTAAGTGTGGGTAAATTAGACTTTTCTATACATAACCAGAAAAATAATACAAACAAGATAAGTAATTTTCCAATAAGATCTAGAATTTAGATTACTCACATAAGATGTGATTCCACTGGCATATTTTAAATGGAGAATTATCCTCATACCCTTATTTCAAATTCTTTAAAGGAAAGCTGATAGAGGTTACCACCTAAGGAAGGATTCATTTGCAAGTACTCTGAACAGCACAATTGAGACGACGGGTATACCTGATATCTCCTCTTGTTCTGTGACACAATGTGCCGAGCTTTGGTTTGAACAGCCCTCATTGCATTTTTTGATGTGTCCAAGAATCCCTTTGTGATGCTCCCAAGTGCACCTTCCTGCGTGACTGCAACTTGTGTTGAATCTTCTGTAGGATCGTCAACAACTGGAATCTTAGAAGATGATCGTATACCAAATCCACTGGCTAAGCGGCCAAATGAAGATTTCCTACCATCTGTAGGCTGTGCATTCTCTGGAGCTGATGATTGTGAGAATTTAAAGCTTTTTGCCCATGTTGAAAAACCAGAAGGCGAAAATCTCGATGTGGAATGATCATTAGATGACTGAGGATTAGCAGTAGGCAATACAGAAGTTGCACCTACTGGAGCGGGATCTGAACCTTCAGCCCTGTCGGTCTCCATTTCATTTGAAGTGCTGCTGACCAGTTGTTTCTATTTAAGAAGGTATCTTTAAATCACTATGCAGGAGGACAATATCACTGTTGTAGGGTCACTGCAAGAGCAAGAAAATACAAAATGTTTTCAGAAGTCTAGCTTTTTAACATCCTATCCACCAAAATTATTGCCCACAAAGAAAAAAGCGATAAAATGGGTAATATAAATGCATGCAGAAATTAAAACATGGGAATGTTAAGAATCCAACTCCCACTGATCACTTTGTCCTGCTTCAAAAAAGGTTACAAAAAACACTATATTTGCATGATCACTAAAATATATACGCAATCCACTTTCATCTTACTTGCATGTTGTAATGTTTACTTCAAAGTCACAGCATAGAAATTTTACTGTACAGATGAGGTTATCAGCCTTTCCAGGCTAGAAGGTTTATGGAGCACTTGAAAGTTTTTCTACCCTTTCAAAATCCAATGGTAGTATAATCGATATGCAACCAAAACCATTATTAAAAATACAAATGTTACTACTGGCAAAGAAATTGGGTCTAACACAAATGTTGCAATAAAGGAGTCCTCTGCATGATTTTGTAGCCTCGGAAATCAAATATCAAAACAAAATTCAGATCTTCCTCCCAGCTTTGCTTCCTCCTGTTCTAAAATCTACGAGAACTTAAATCACGAGTAAATAAATCAGAAAAAGGTCAGAGTAATCAGATTGAATACTTATCGAGAATAAGAAATTAAAGATGAAAAAGCACCAAAAAACAACCTATGTAGAGGAATGCAGTTTTGAAGCGACAAGTCCCAAGAATAAATCATAAGATAAGATAATTTTATTAATGTCCAACGAACTACCACAATAGTACACCAATGGAACTCAGAAGTACAATCTAGTGCAAAAGTATACGGTGGGAGTGCAAAAGTAACTCCTGAAGTATTCCAAATACAGATATATACTTTCAGTATACAATGCATTTAATATAACTGATAAGTGGTGATTAATACAATTGTTTGATCCCTTATTTATATGTATTCATCAGTAAGAAGTGACCTTTCATAAAGGGAAACTATTCCTAATTATTTACCAAGTGTATATTAGTCATTTATTTATTATAATATAACATTATGATCTAACCTAATAATATCTAACCTAGACTATATTAAGACATACATTACAAGTCACCCCATCCCGAAATGCTTCGAACCTTGAAGCATAAAAAACCTTGCCATTTGATCAAACGATCATGCTAGTAGTAATCATTTTCTATATCTGTGTTTGTACTTCGTTGCAGACCCCACATCTTTTGTCATTATTATATGTTCCTCCTTGATTTCAATTCATTAACATGTGTATCGGTGCAACTTTTGGACAAGTGTAAGCGACCACTCTTGGTTGACATTGAAGGGCATCTAGATTCTCCCATCAAGATGTCAACCTTGGTCGTGTTTGACATCCATCCAACCATTTGTCTTCACATGAACAGCTCCCTATTCTTCAATTCCTTTGTTACATCAGTAAATATTTGCAAATCATGAGTTGGTTTTCCATCAGTCCACTCGCTCTCATAAATCCCAAATTTATGCACAAGATTCCTATCCAAACATGTTGACACATATACCCCATGGTTTTCCTCTAGGAAAAATCATAATGCACGGACCACGGGGTGTGGATACTAAAAAATACATCCACAACAACTTACTATGTGCATAATTCCAAACCCATATCTTATATCAGTGCCTACAAGAAGCTCCAACTCTAATTATCACGAAAAATTGTCATTCTTAAATTTCCTTCTTGATACTTGCAATGATCATGTCATTCACAAGAATTCTCAATATCACGAAAATCTGTAATTGACTCCCCATCTATGGCTAATAGCACGTCCCCTTTCTCCAACCTATGTTCAACTCTTGATCCAACCAAACAATCCTTTACATGTAACACATGCGATCTGACGGGATTCCTTTGTGCTAACTCTCCAAGCCACTTGTCATTTAGTCCAGATTTATAGGCATTTAAAATTACAATTGAATCAAAATCAACCTCTAAAGTGCAAACAAGTGGCATAGACCTTTTGATTCCATTTATAAGAAAAGTTGGACCTTCAGTCCCATTTGTAATCTTCTGTAACACCTAACTGGCAACATACATTGGAATTCCTTGCACGAATGGATCGCTATCCTCCTCCTCCTCATCACCTCTACATAATCATATTCTCATTTTGAATCGCAATCCGACTTGTAAAATTCATAGTGATGATCAAAATCTGATCCTAAATTGCATCCTCCGCCCGCGTAATCATCATGCAAATACCAAACCAAAAGCCGAGTCTCAAACCCTATCACTCCAAATTCAAACAATGTATTAAAAATCGGTTGACTCGGACTCGACCGAGTTGACCGAACCAACCCCAAACCGATCTGAATCGATCATTCTGTTGACTCGATAGGCCGATTTGGTACTGAACTGGTTGAGTCAAGGCTTGACTCGGACGGTTCAGTACCAAACCAGACAACGTTGGCAATTAATGGTAATGTTAAATTCTTAAAGTAAAAGAATAAAAACTAAAAGGAAAGATAAAGGAAATGTCAACTTTTACTTATCTTTCCTTCATCTTTCCTTGTAAAAGTTGACATTACCTTTATCTTTCCTTTCTATCATTTTACTTAAATTTTTAACATTACCATTAATTGTTTCAGGATGTTTAAGAGTGGTTCCAACCTCATCAGACTTCATATGGAGAAAGTTGAATTTCATATCCCATTCCAAATCCAGCAAACCTAACAGTTTTCAGGATTGGTAGGATTGCAACATTTTCATTGGATTTTATCACATATGCGGGTATGGGATTGGCATTTAATCAAGAGCACCAAGCCCTTTATGTACCTCGATGTTGGTGGTATTGATTGTTGAACTCCTTTGACATGACCTTAGCAAAAATGTACCTTTCACTCAAACCAAAATCATTGATTAGGCATGTTAAGCTTTTTCTACCATATTATAAGGCTTAGATTAGGTAGTTTCATCAAAATTGGGAGGTGTACACTGATGTCTCTAGAGGATCGAGGTAGAGGCAAAGGCTAGACAAGAGGCAAAGGGTGATACTAATGATGTGGATCCCAATATAAGCGATGGTGGAACATTGCTTATCATTTATGTTTGTCATTTAAATGTTCTTGCTCATTTATTCAAAATGCTTTCTTTCAAAGTTTCAATAATTTTTTAGAATCATTGTTTGGAATCTTTAAAATATATTTTTTTCATTAAAATTTAAATATTTTATGTAATTTTTAGTAAACCGAGTCATTGAAATCAGATTGGTCCAAGTCAATCTGAGTCCAAGTCCGAGCTGACCATTGACCGATTCCAAGGCCAAGTCCGAGTTTTAAAACATTGGATTCAAAGACCTTATTAATTCCTCTAGTATCGACTCTCCCGCATTAAGATGTTGGAAAACAATCACAGCCATCTCATAATAGGAAGTCGAACTATAGTATAGAGGGCCTTGGGCCACAAGTTCTCCACTCTAAATGTGTGTTTGAGGGATCTATAATATCCTTGGTGTTGAATACGGTAGAACTTCCATTACTTTTTTCCGTGCATGACAAGAAAAGATAAGGGAAGAGAAGATAAGTGTATTAATGTCCAAGAAATGACAAAAAGTAGGCCAATGACACAGTTCAGTACATATGTGGCAAAATAAAGCGGGAATGCAAACATGCCACTCCTATAAAAGCAAGAAACAAAGTCGATCTCTAAGATCTAGGGGCAACTAACATAAAGCCAAAAGGAAACTACAATGCTCTGGATCTGAGTGCAAGAGAACCTGAATGCTCCAAGTGTGTGTCGTGAAACCAAGGAGAGAAAGGGTCCTCGTCTGAAGTTGAATGTGAATGTGAAGCTCTCCTACCATCCATGGTTGAAGGAAAGAATCTCTATATAGAAATATGGTTGGAGGAGTTGGATCTAGCCTAGAGGATCTCTCTCTGTCTAGAAGAGGTGACACGTTGTCAAGATCTTGTGGAGAGTCACTAACTGCTTGTTAGGCATGAACTATCCCGAGGCCTCATACGACAACCCCCCATGGGTCTCACAATTGAGCGTTGTGTTGCCCCCCGAGTCTCACCAATCTAGGGGCTCTCTTGGTGCCCTTATCCACTCAGAGCATCGAGAAGATGTAATCCACTGAGTAGTGTCCAGGCAGGTTGGGGGGGTCAAAGGACGTGAGCTCTAAGCTTGATTGCCTCTCCTAAATACAATGTTAAGCGCCGCTAATTTGGATATTGGAAAAAGGTGAAGAGGGAGCTAGACTCTCTAAACAGACAATGAAACCACCCACATATTTCATAGTAGCAAGGGCATCTAAATTTAAAGTGCTCCTTTGTCTATATCTCATGTCTATGGAAGATCCGTTATAATCTATCTATGGTGAACCAACCTGGTTCACCATGTAAATATCCAAAATACTTGGAATACAATATAGAAATCCATATAGGATAATAAATTATATATTAAATAATAAATGTATAAGAATATGAGATATGGGATTACAATGAGAATGAGGGCCTTACATACCCACGCAGGGGTGCCCCTTCATGAAGAGACGTGACCTTTTATCAGGAAGGTGTCTCTTCATTATTAATCATTAACTAATGATTATTTATTATTATTTATATTTTATAATGTATTTATTATTATATATTGTGTTAATAACATTGCCTTCCCCTTATATGGAGCTCGCTCGCGCTGGACTCTAGGGTTAGCGCTGACAGGGTTCGGACGCTTCCATGGCAAGTCAGGACGGAGGGGAGCCGCCGCCCCCTCCTTCCCCCTCTGCGTCCTTCAGTAAATTGGTCACAGCCTACACGAAGAAAGCCTCCCACGGTGAACCTTCGAGCTTTGTAAGAAGACTGGAGGACATTCCAGAAATCGTGCTCCCCCCGGAACAACCAATGAAAGTAGCACTCTCGCTTTCAGAACGAGGTCTAGTAGGTCATTTCATGGGGCTTTGGCCCTCAACCAGGACAACTGATAACTGGATACAAAGAAACTGGAGGCCGCTAACAAAGAACAGTGTGACCTGCTACGCCGTTGGAAGGGGCTACTTCATCTTTGAGTTCATCTCCCAGGAGGACCGGGACCTAATCTTCAGGAACGGGCCTTACTTCATGGGAGCCCAAGGACTCTATTTGAATCGCTGGACTCCAAACTTCGATCCAGCCTTAGAGGTACCAAAAGACGTCCCGGTTTGGGTTAGGCTCCCAAACCTCCCAATCCACTGTTGGAACTCCTCGTTGTTGCAAGCGATCGGGAATGGGCTCGGCCACTATATTGATAAAGCCGATCCAAAAGACCAATACTCTTGTGCCAGAATCTGCGTTGAAGTCGACCTGGAAGTAGGGTTGCCAGAAGTCGTGAAACTAAAAGTGGGGGAATGGCATCACCTGCAAAAACTAGACTACGAACAACTGTCGTTTAAATGTAGAGGATGTCATGAGTACGGTCACTTCCAGAGGAACTGCCCCAAGGCACTGCAAGAGAAAGAGAAAGAGGAAGGATGGCAGCAACCCAGGAAAGGTAGAGCGAAACCCAACGGCCCACGAAGAGACAAACCAACGACGGCCCAAAGCATTCCAGAGATCCAGGGCAAGTCAAACAGTTTCAAAGAATTGGGAAATGAAAAGGAAGCAGCACCCTCAAGCAACACTGTCCAAGGAGAAGACGGAAGAGTCATCCAAAACAAGGGAACTGAAGGAACCTCAAATGCGCCTGGAGGGGTGGAGAATGGGGGGATTCAAGGCAATACGGATGAAGAAACCCCTCCCCCGAGAAATGAAGCGGATCAAGGCATTGAAGAGGGTGAGATCTTGTCCGGGAATGAAACGGAAGGGACAAGCGAAGCTTGGGACACCCCAAAACGGCCTGGTAGAGGGAGGAAGTCTAAAAAGGCGGAAAGGGAGAAAGAAACATACAAGGACATCCTCAAAGGAGCCCAGCCAACCCTCAAGCAAGTAATCGATGTAAGACAAACAAGAAATCAAGCAAAGGCCTCCCAAGGAGGCCACTCCCCCTCGAAGAATACCCAATGAAATTTACATCCTGGAATTGTAGGGGTCTCGACAGCAGGAAGAAGGAAGACGCTATCAGGGATTTAATTAAAACAACAAGAACGGATGCCCTACTCATCCAGGAAACCAAAATGAGTCAACACGATTCATTAAAAGTCTTAAAAAACGCATGGAGAAGCAGCCAAGGTGTAGCTGACAACGCCAGGGGCGCCTCAGGAGGGCTCTGTACCATGTGGAACGCCTCCAAATTAGATCTAATCCGCTCCGACCTTTGCATGCATTGGATATGTACACAACTGCTCCACAAGGATTCCGGACAAACTGTAAGTCTCTTTAATATTTATGTCCCTCAGCATATTGACGAAAAAAGAATTTGCTGGCAATCTATTCAAGACTACCTAATAGAGCATGAATTGGAAAATATAATACTAGGGGGTGACCTAAATGTAACACTAGCCTCAGAAGAAAAACGAGGCGGGTCCATTGTAAGGGACCCAGCCCGAGAATGGGTGGAAGACCTGATTTCAACTTGGGATTTAATGGACATTAAACCCTTAAGGGGGCACTACACCTGGACCAACAAAAGAGTGGGCCCAAGACACATAGCAGCCCGCCTTGACAGATTTCTAGTGCAGAGTTCTTTCCTGACCTTAGGACTCACAACCACTTCAGAAATCCTCCCTAACAGTACCTCCGATCATAAGCCAATCACCCTAGAAATCATAAAAGAGCTAGGCCAAGGGCCCATTCCCTTCAGGTTTAACCCCGCCTGGATACAAGACAAGGACTTCCGTAGTAAAGTCTCCAAGGTTTGGACTAACAAAATCCAAGGATCTGCATTTTACGTCTGGGAAGAAAAACTGAGGCGCCTCAAAGCTGAGCTAAAAAATTGGGCAAGGAACCAAACAGACCCTACAACCCTGCGTCTAGAAACCCAAAGACAGCTAGAGAACCATCAGCTCGCCTTGGAAAGTAAGGAGATCACTCAGCAGGACATTATCATGGAAGAGCACCTTCAAAACCAATGGCACAAATCATGCAGAGAAGAGGAAAGTTACTGGAGGCAGAAATCTCGAAGCCTCTGGTTAAAAGAAGGGGACAGGAATACAAGCTACTTCCACAAGCAAGCAGAAGCAAGGAAGCTCTTCAAGGCTGTGACAAAAATCCAAGTCCAAAATACTACAATTTCTGATCCGGAGGACATCAGGAAGGCAGCCTTCGAGACCTTCAAAACTCTATACACAGAAAATGGAAGGGCACGCCCCAGCCCTCAGGCATACCCACTTTCAGTTGTTCCAACTCTCATAAAAGATGAAGTCAATCGCAAACTATTGGAGGAAGTAACGCAGCAGGAAATCAAAGAGGCCCTTGACCAAATGCATCCAGACAAAGCCCCTGGACCGGACGGATTTACAGCAAGGTTTTTTCAGCACTGCTGGGAAATCATAAAGTCCGACCTCACTAAAATGATAAGGAAGTCACAAGCAAGTTGTAAGCTGGGGGGCGGCACCAACTCAGCCTTCCTGGCCCTCATCTCCAAGGAGAAAGGAGCGCTCAACTTCAGCAGATTCAGGCCTATTTCCTTGTGTAATACGAGCTACAAAATTCTCACTAAGGTAATAGCAAACAGGCTAAAGAACATCCTCCCAACCATAGTGCCGGAGAACCAAGGAGGATTCATTAAAGGAAGGCAAATTGCAGACAATATAATACTCATCCAAGAATCTCTTCACTCAAGCCTATGCAAGAAGGACAAAGGTATGATCATCAAACTCGATCTGGCAAATGCTTTTGACAGAGTTAATCACAAATTCCTTTTTGAAGTAATGAAGAAATTTGGATTTGACGAAACTTTTGTGAACTGGATAAGAGCATGTATAGAATCGCCATGGATAGCCCCCATGGTAAATGGGAGAGTAACTAGCTTTTTCAAGGCGTCCAGAGGGCTTCGGCAGGGCTGTCCTCTTTCGCCTTTGCTTTACACTCTCCAAGCCTCAGTCCTAAGCTACCAACTAGAGAATGCCAGAACCAGCAGCAGCCTCAAAGGTCTACAGATAGCGCACGGTGTGAAAGAAATAAATCACGCTCAATTCGCCGATGACACTTTGCTCCTAGGAGGGGCAAGTTGTCTAGTAGCAAAAAAATTCAAAGAGGAGCTGGATGCCTATGTTGCTGTGTCGGGAAGTGAGATAAGTCAATCAAAAAGCAAAATCTACAGTTGGAATATCACGCCCTTAGAGATGAGGGACATATCCAGAATCTTGGGCATGGAAGGGCATACAATTTGGGAGACTTTCATTTACTTGGGCGTTCCTATCTCCAAGACGAACCCAAGGACTTCCAGCTGGAGCCACCTACTAGACAAATTAAAGAACAGAATCTTCTCATGGGGAGCAAACTGGCTAAGTTTAGCAGGAAGGATTGTTCTCATCAAATCTGTCCTAGCAAGTGTGCCCATTTACCAAAATTCACTTATGTTAGCTCCTGGCACCACTATCAATCAATTGGAAGCTTTGCAAAGGCGATTCTTATGGGAAGGGGGCAAGCAGACCAACAAAAGAACCCATCTCATAAGCTGGGACAAGATTTCGAAACCCTTGTTGGAGGGAGGACTAAGCCTCAAAAATGCTAAAGTACAGAACCTTGCTCTTGGAGCAAAACTGTTATGGCACATAATCAGCGGCAAAACAGCGTGGTGTAAAGAAGCTTTGTGGAAAAAATATTTCAGAGGTCCAAGGAGAAGATGCGTGGAACACCTCTCAAGTGAGCAAGCGGGATCCCCAATCTTCACTCTATGCCGGAAGGTCAGCGACCAATTCACTTCCCAACTGACTTGGGTGCCGGGAAATGGGAAACAAATTAAAATCTGGGAAGACTCCATACTCGGTGATCCACCCTTAGAATTGAATCAGAACCTCCAACGACTGAAAGCATGGATGGAAGGGCAAAATCTGAAGACGCTTTTCGACATTTCTACCTGGGGAACAGGAAGGCACAAACAGTGGCAAGGTTGGGCAGTAAGCAACCGGCCCTTGGACCTAGATTCAGATTGGGGTTCTCTAAAGTTGAGCCTGCAGGGGAAAGCCCCTTTAAGGAAAAGAGCGAGAGACAAGAGAGGCTGGGGAAGAGAGGCAAAACCTTACTCAACCTCGTTGGGGTATTCTACCTTTCTAAGCCTCCCTCACGTCCCTCCCAATCCGTCGAAATGGAAATCCATATGGAATGCTAAAACCATCCCCAAGATTGACCTGTTTCTTTGGACACTAAGTCATGGTAGTATCCAGACCGAAGAAAACCTCCAAAAGAAAGGCTGGGCTGGCCCCTTCAGGTGCCACTTCTGTCACCAGGCGGAAGAAACTTCCATTCACCTCCTCCTTTTATGTCAATTCTCAAAAGAAGTTTGGCAATTGGCAGTAGGCTTGCAATCAGCTCCCCCCCTCCCCCAAGATATCCCTTCCCTTCTTCTTGAGTGGCCCTCTCTTTTCCCGTTCCGGCAAAAAAAGCAAAGCATTGCCTCAAGACTCTGGCAAGCTTTCCCAAGATTCATTCTTTGGGGACTATGGCTGGAGAGAAATAGCAGAATTTTCCGTGAAAAAGAAAAGAAGGCCCCCCTAGTGAGCACCAGGATCAGGTCCCTCTTTAGCGATTGGGCTAGCGCCCAAAGGTTCCCAAATCAAAGCAGGCAGATGGACGAGCAAGAAGAGCAATGGAGCAATCAATTCCAGCTCCAAAAATAAACTAGGGTCAAAGCCCCCCCCACTACACCAGAACAATGGGAATTAAGGAAAGGAAAAGGTGACTTCGACAACTGGAAAAGAGACAGGGATGGTTATATACTCTCCTTTGACGGTGCCTCAAAAGGCAACCCAGGCCGAGCAGGGGGAGGAGGGATAATCGAAAAACCAAATGCAGAAATTAAGGTGCGATATGCGATTGGCCTGGGCATAGCCTCCAATAACTATGCAGAGGCAATGGCACTCTGGCAAGGGCTGTGCCACGCCCAAAGAAATGGAATTCGGGACCTAACCATCATTGGGGACTCTCGTCTGCTAATTCGAGCCATAGCTCTCTCAAAAGAAACCCCACATGCAAAACTTAACAATTTGTTAGCCAGAATTCGCATGCTTTTAAAGGGACTAGAGTCGTTCCAAGTCTTTCATGTTCTAAGGGCGCCAAACCAAGCTGCAGATAAAGAGGCTAATAGGGGCGTTGAGCTGGCCCAAGGCCAAACTTTGGTTAATGATCACCAATCCAGGGTGGATCTCCCTTGAATCATTCCCACGCTCAGCAAATCCAGGTTCGGGCGCAAGGACGGGACAAGAAGTGACTATGCCAGGCTCCATGATTGTACGAGCGAGTGAAGGAATCCGGCAGCAGGCGATCAAGAGACCAACCCACCTGCCAAAGGATGGTCGGGGCATGGCGCCCATACCTCTCGGGGCTAGCACAGCAGAGCGCATGATTACAGGAGGGGATTTTCGCTTAAATTCGGCCGCGAACCCAGCCCAGGAGCATCCCGCGTTCAAGCAAGATCAGAGTAGAAGGAGATTTGTCAAAGGAAGAAGATCAGGAGAAGAGGAAATGGCAGCAAGCTCCAGTCGACCTCTCTCAGTAGAGGAGCGCCTTAAGCAACTAGATGAGAAGTTGGATAAGCTGAAGAACTCGCTCCAGTTCCAGCTTGACTTTCTGGAAAATCTTGATTCAGAGGCAGGGAGAAGAATGGAACAGCTGGAACAGGACTTATCCTTTGTCAAGATCGGCTTCTCAAAGGAATTAGACAAGCTCCATCAAGAGTTGAAAAGCCCTCAAGAGAAATTTGAGGACAGAATTGGCGAACTGGAGGGTAAGCTGTCCAAGTTAAATTTGGAATGGGTGGAAAATTCTGGAAAGTAGACAACTGTCGGTTCTGAGGCGCAACAGTTTGTAGGGGTTTTCAGCATTCTAGCATTTTGTATAGAAGCTAGGGCTCTAAATAAGATTAGCTCCAGGCATCTGATCATCATCATTTTTAGCATTGTATATCAGTCTTTGTAGGCAGCAGCTCTGTGCAGCTCTGCCAGTTGTAACCGATATGTGGCTTTGCCAATATTAATATAATCCTTCTACTCGTTATCGTCAAAAAAAAAAACATTGCCTTCCCCTTAAAAATGCTTTGTCCTCAAAGCATATTGATGAAAAGGCCTAATGACTTGTTATTATTTATTCACTGTTCTGGGAGTTGTCGTAGTTGACAATATGAGACGATATGAACCTCTGAGTGTTGAACAAAATTGTCAAATTGAAAAAGGATCTGACCATCTTAATTCAATCTTTTGCGGAACATTACACTTCCACGATGAACTGATATCATGAGATTTACTTG
>ML796872.1:141430-161704 GCA_009831015.1 Picea engelmannii
TTTTTTTATTTTTTTTAATAAAGATCATACATATATGTTATAGTGATTGTGAAATTTACTTGGTTGGATTATGGTGTTTAGGCTTCATTCCATTCATTTCAATAGTACAATAAATATATTAGTCACATGTATCTAAGCTTTTGTTCTTGTACATGACATATATCACAAGCTATTGTAGTATTGGTGTTAAGCTTTGTGTATCACGATGAGGGAAGGTCAATCTCATTCTTTTGTAATAAAGTAATGGTGTGTGCTAGTGAGAAAGAAGTTAGCATCATGTCATTATGTTTGCTCTCTCTCGTGTTTATATGATATTATCCTTGGTTCATTTCTTCGTCATTTTATTGTCACTCATTGACTCATTTTTGCATCAATTTTGTTATTGCTCATTATGATTTGAAGCTTTGAGGTTCTAGTTCTAGTTGATCTTTAAGAAGCAAGCAGCAATGTTCATTTCATAGTTTCTATTTCATGGTGGCTACACAATCTTGAGGTATGTATTGTTTGTCTATATGGCATCATCCATGTTCATTTCAAAACAAATGTATGCATGTGTTGCCTAAGAATGCTTAGGCACTAGCACCATCTACATGATTCATTACTTATACACGCATGCATGTCTGAGTGATCCATGTGATTACATGGTTATCATTATGCTTCTACCCTTGCTCTACATTCTTTATCATGGATGTATAGTTTGCATTGTCACTAGGTGCTCTTTTGAATGATTTTGAGACTTATGTAATTCCATGTTGCGCATCCTTGTTGTTTTCCTTCCAAATATTTGTGTACCTATGTTCTTCATGGATGGTGTTTACACGGTTGTCATCTTGTTGAATAGTTTTGTATTATACTTACATAGCTTGCCTTTGCAACTTCTAAAAAGTCCATCTGTGTGCTTATTTTCTACCTATGTGGTTGCTTTCATGACCTCTATAACCCATTTTTTGGGTTGCAAGAGGATTTATTTGTGTGCCTGTGTGTGTAGCCTTCACCCTATGTATCGTTGTATCAAGTGAATTGTGTTTTGCACCAACACCTAAGCTTTTGTTGTCATAGCTTGTGCATGAATCCTTAACCGGAATAAGAGAGTTATGCTTGATCTACCTTCATCTTCCATAGTGTTGTTAATTGAGTTTATCCAATGGACACATCTCAAGGCAACAATATATATTTGTGCCACGAATGACCTTGTTGATGGAATCATGCTTGATTAAAATTGTTGGCCGCATAAGAATATTATTTAGTTATTGCATGCACAAAGCGCTTGGATTGAATTAGGCTTTTAGTTTGTTGGCTCCAGAGCTTTTTCAAACCCAATAGTTGTGTGGATATATGTGTATGTCCATAAGCATGCCTTTATTTTATTTGTTTGTCTAGTATTGTATTCTAAATCTATGTGTTCCATTGTGAATCTATTTATTAGGCATCAAAATAGCATTGTTGAGTCTTTGCCCGACTCCCTGGTTCAAAATATTCCCCCATTTCCTCGATTCATCGCATGCATGGCTCCATTTATGGTAAAGCATAACTTCAAAATCAAGTTTCCAACCAATGGCCACTATTAATTGTTGTACATGCCATTCTTGAAACCCATTCCCTTTGTTTGTCAAAGTCGTGAAATGGCATTTATCATACCAACACAAGTTTAAACTTCACACAACATCGTTTCATAATGCATAAAAAAATTTGAGCTAATTCTGAGAGCTCGAGGGGAGAGAGCTTGAAATCTATGACAAGTACCAAAGAACCCTCCCAAATTGTATTCTACCTGACTTAGTGGAGAAGGAAAGCATGCATTTACACACCATCAACACTAGTATCGCCTTGCATAGAGACTTTGTCTCTAGTCCAACATTGCATTGCCATATAAATTTGAAAAATTGGAAGGCAAGTACAAGGACAAAATAAAGAATTTGATGGAAATATGGGAGCAAAAGAAGGAGTGTCGTATGTGGGAGGTGAAGCAGAGATTAGTGAATTGTGAGTAAAAACTTAGTTAGTTTATTGTTTCCCAATGATGTTTTTTGTATTTCAAGCTCATCGTTGGATTGATGATCAACGTTATCATGGTTTGCAAATTCATAAAATTAAATTAAAATTTTGAAATGACCAACCTATCTCATCCAGTGGGACACACATGTGGAAGGTGAAACTCTAGAAGATGGATCACACGTAAAATTAGTTGGTTCACAATTTTTTCTAACATGGTGTTATTTTTTTATTTCAGATCTTTGTTGGACTAACATCAAACGTTATCATGGCTTGCAAGTCCCAAAAAGCAGGAAGAAAAAAAAAACTACTCCTCGCATTGAACCAAACTTACGTGTGAAAGGTCACACTCTCAAAGGTGAAGCACAGGTAAATTTAGTTGATTGACAGTTGTGTGGCATTAATTCACTACTAGGAAATGTGATTTCAGCATACAACATTTTTAGAGTTTCACATTTATAGAGGTTTTGTTCACTATGATTTTGGCAAAGGTGGTAGGTGGAAGTTTCTACATAAACATGTTATGGTGTGCCAAATTGTTAGAGGTGCACTAGTGTACTTCATAAAGAAACACACTAATGTTCCATAACATGTGCTTTCCAAAGGGGCATTGTGATTCGTAAAATGAGGGACTTATAGCCCACTTGCTTCACTAACACAAGTCCTCTGCAAAAATTAAAATCTAGTCTACGTTCTCTATGTTATTCAAAGATCTCTATCTTCAATGATGGCTACAAGGGGTCTGTTTAAGATGTAGTTATTAGTGCAAATTGTTCTGCAACACTAATCGAGATTGGTGGGATGGTTTGTTCTCTAGTGTAACTTTGTATGATGTAGAGTTATCTTCCTTCATAATTAATTTCAAGGTCTATGTTACAGATTACAAGTTTGGGTGCAAACTTCCCTAAAAGCTCCTCTGCTCACTCTTACTCAATAGGCATGTAAGGATGGGTTTGCTTGTTGGGATGGTAATGTCAATGCAAATGTCATTAGTGGTAAATCATTCCACCCGGTTCATGGTAAAATTGAACAACCTCTAGTCTGCAATCTACCAATCCACAAGCTCACTATCATTTAGTTAACATAAAACTGAGTAAAAACACCAATTGACTATTTTTTATGGACTGTTGATCAAATAGCCTATGTTGTGTCTCTTGTTCAATTAGCTGTTAAGATTACGATGAGCACTCTCATTGATGGAGACACTTGTCTCTAGGGTGTCTTGACTGAAGGCAAGGTAATGGAGAGATGGAGGAGTTCTGGTTCTGAAATATAGAAGCCAAACACCATTAATCATCAAACATTCCAACAATAGTAAGTGGTAGCATTCTCAACACTTAAATGTAGACGACAATTTAAAAGAATTCGATCAGTGAATGGCATCTCATGCATCATTATGTATTGTTTCCATGTAAAGATTTAAAGCAATGCTTTGCTCTAGTTGTTATTGTTTTGGTAACGAGGATGAATAGGCTTCAACTTAAGCTCTTAATACACTGTAGAGATAGCATACATATACATTGTCTTCTCACGTAAACAGAGTACCATGAATGAAACTTTCACTAACAATTAGTACATCATTCACAATGCCTTCACATGTTTCAAGTGGTTGTAATCAAACTCCAACTCCAACTCCAACTTGAACACCACTCATTAAAACATATATGAGGCAATTCACTTAATATCGTTCAATGAAGAATATATATAGGATCTCAACTATTTGAACCATATATGAGATGGAAATCAATTTAAATCTTATATGAAATGGCTATTTCTTGAAAACAAATGAGATGCCCATTCATTTAAAATAACCGAGACTATCCATGTAATGCCAAATGATGTGCCAATGTTCTAGTATACCAAATTGATGAAGGGAAAACAATTACATAATTTTATGACTCTTCTTGACCATTCTTGGATGGTGCTTATATGGCCCATGCCACCACTCAACCCACTGCTAAACACAAGACACAATGACTCAACCACTAATCAACTCATTGTTCAAGGATTATGCTCGTCCATACAGCCTCAAGCGTCCAACCATTACTCCAATGCCCAACAACTCTTGGTGTGACTGCATGGAGATGGGGATAACACCTCAAGGCTACGTATAGCCTCAATTTCCCCATGAAAAATGTGTACAACCCTCTTGAGGCATAACTTACAACATATGGCCTCTTAGTTGGGGATTTGTAGTGTATGACCCTCCTATCGAAGAATTAGTAGTGTATAGTCTTGAAGAGTGATACACTCAGCATGTAGATTTGGGTTGAGATGCCAATGGTCTCAATAGTCACAAATGTGTTGTTATTTAGAGACATAAATGGAAATTTGGCTAATTAAGTGCAATAGACAGATTATAACAACCATTGATCTTAGAGCATGAATGGAATGGATAATTGATAACTTATAGTTGTTGTCTTTCACCAATTGTTAACAAAAATAGGTTTTTGAACAGAAGTATCATTTGTAATTCCTCGTTACCACCATCAACACACTAAGAGGAACAATTAACTGCAGAGGTAGTTTATTGTTCAAAATTTCTCGTATTTCACATTATGAAGAGAGAATGATTTTTAACATGTCATTACATATAGTACTAAAATCAAACATAGCATAAACATGAAGATTTTTCCCTAGAAACCCAAATGGGGAAACCAACTTCAAATGGTTGCTCAATGCTCTTATTCCATCAATCTCCAGTACAATGCAGTTCATGGCTCTATAGCCGCTCAAGAATTCACGAGACTCCTTCTCCTTTGCATTCTCTCCTCCGATCCCCAAAAAAGACTCTCTGAGAGTGAAAGTACAATAAGAGATAGGGAGAGTTGGGGTAATGGGAAGACCAATAGGCTTGACCTTTCATTTCCCATTCCTCGGTCTTTTCTCTCCTATTTTTCATTTTCTACTATATTTAATTATTGTTTTCTTCTCCTTTGTCTTATTCCACTTTAAATTGCATTGTCTTTTACATAGTTACTAACCTTCCTTAATTGTCAAATTGTCTTAGATATTACGGCTTACGACCACTGCTTTGTGTTCAAATCCATTTTGGATCACACCTCCCAATTAAGAGGCTTTTGGTCTCCAAAAGCTTAGAGGACCAATCTGGACCAATGTGCCTTATCTCTACTTCTTTATAACATGGCTATGACTATGACTCCTAGCTATAGCTCTAACTCTAGCTCGTGGCTCTAATTCTAGCTATGGATCTAGCTCTGAATACTAGCTCACTTGTTCCCGCAATGTATAGTTTATTCATGATTCTAAGCTCCGAGCAATCTCAAGATCCAAACTCTGTAATCAAAATTCATTCCCATCTCTCTCAAACTCAGAGATGGTCCATCTTGGTAGTCAATGAAGTCAAGTTGAATATTGGTTTGTGTTTATTCAGGGAGATCATGACAACTATGTCCTCACACAACAACCCCACAAAAGGAAAGGTGGTCTACCTTCTTCTACTAGGATCAATTGCTTCCTTGCATAGAAACAACTCTTTGGTGCCTACACATGCTTACAAGCACTTTGTCTCTCCAACAATGTCATATGGATGACAACCTTTTGTGTGCAATCATAATTCACCATCCATTGTTCTATTTGTTTTGGCAGTTGTCATGGAGTTATTAAGAACCTCCCAAAGTCATTGACCTTCGTGCACTAATCTCATGCACGTCTCCAAGAATGGGTTCTTTTGATGCAATATTCAAAATAATAATTGGATTGTGGTTTCCCTTAACATCAACCTAATCTATGTCTTGTCGGTGTCACTGACCTCCTATGCTACTATAGCTCCTTGGATAGATTTTTCTCCTTGGGTTGGACATGCAGGTAGCTCTTCTTCTTCAATATTCACTCTCCACACTCTTTTCTTGGTTATGTGGTTTATGGGGTGAAGCTCCAGATGAAGTCACCAATACTTTGCTTCCCAATGGCCACTCAACTTTAAATGGTGGAAATTTTTCTTGGCTTTGTTGTATGGACCACTTAACATTATTCTTTTCTCCCCGTGCCTCTGAATTTTCTATTGGTTCGAGGAATACTTCTTACCATTCCTCCTTTTGATTCAATCTGGCTTGTGGCACGTGGCTTGCTTCTCTCGGGAAGATGACATGCAATGGCTTTTCTTCCCATAAAACGAGGATACCTCTATGTACCAACACCTAGAAATGTTATGGCCTTTATTCCTACAATAACAACAAACAAGGGATGCCTTACTTGATGCATACCCACAATTTTTCTTCTTCTTTTGGTTTCTCTGCTTGTTGTCTCTTTTGAGTGTAGGTGTACGATGAGTCTTTGAAATCTTCTCATCACTGCCCTTCTACAATTTGCCACAATAAGGCTGAGGTGGTAGTTGGGTTGCCACCTTCATATACTACTACTCTTTTTTCTGACGAGCAAGCCAACTACACCATGTCCCTTACCTTCATAAAAGTGATCTTGGATTTCATGGTCTTTTCCTCTGTACCATCAAAAACTTGGCCTCCATGCTTGAACCTTTGTTCAACCACAATGGGGCTTAGGATGCCTTGTCTTCTTTTACCTAACCCTTGCCCATCATAGCCTATCTACCTTAACAAATTTAATCCAATGCCTCTTGTATGCTTTTCAAATTCACCAACCTACTCTTGAGAAATTTCTATGGAAGGTGAGGTTATCAGAGTTGTCTCAATCACGATATTGTGTTCAACAATGAAAATGGAAGGTGGCCTTGCTTATTCATGCTCTTGGACATATGCTTGGAGATTTGTTAATTCCTCCTCCTTCTTTGCCAACCCTTGTTGCAACAGAGTGATAATCTGAGTCAACTTATCCTCTGCCTATCAATTTTCCAATTCGATGACCTTCTCTCCCAAGAGTACAAGTTGAGCTCTGCTCTTGTCCTAGTTCGCCATAACCACAATGAGGGATTCTTCGCATTCAGCGAATTGTTTCTTTAGCAATTGAAATAGTCTCTTTGAGTTCTCAAGGTTCTTCTTCATCTCTATGATTCTTCGGTCAAACATTTGGACATGCTCCTTCAATTGCTTGTTATCTTCTTGAAGCTAAGCATTAATGACTTATAGGTCTTCCAACCTCTCTTTGTTTGCTTTACCCATGCTAGAGTTTTGCAAGGTTTTGGCAGCTACATCATGGTCAAGGATTCAATTTCTTTGTTACCATATGATCTATAAAAAAAGGGACTTATAGCCCACTCACTTCACCAAAATGGATCATTTGTGGAAATTAAAATCTAGTCTTTGTTCTCTGTGTTATTAAAATATATTTGTCATCGACGATTGCTACAAGGCCTATATTCAGGATGTAGTTCTTAGTTCAAATTGATATACAATACTAGTCAATATTGGTTGGATGGTCTGTTCTCTAGTGTAACCTTGTACGATGCCGAGCTATTTTCCTTCATAGTTGATTTTGAGGCCTTTGTTCTAGATTACAAGTATGGGTGCAAACTTCTTTAGAAGCTCCTCTACTCATTATTAGTTAGCATGCATGTAAGGATGGGTTTGTTTGTTGGGACGATACTACCAATGAAAATGTCAATAGTGGGAAACCATTACACCCGGTCCATGCTAAAATAGAACAACCTCTAGTTTGCAATTTTCCAGTCTATAAACTCATTGTAATTTAGTTAACATATAATTGAGTAAAAGCACCAATTGACTCATTTTGATGAACTACCAATCAAATAGGCCGTGATGTGTCTCTTGTTCAAATAGTTGCCAATATTATGATGAGCGTTCTCGTTGACACAAATGTTTGTCTCTAGGGTCTCTTGATTAAGGCAAGGTAATGGAAATATGGAAGAGTTCTGATTCTAAACTGTAGAAGAAAATTACCACTAATCATCAAACATTTCGACAATAGTAAGTGACAATGTTCTCAACACTTGAATACAATCAACAATTTAAAAGACTTTAATCAGTGAATGACATCATGTGCATCATCTTGTAATTGTTTCCATGTAAATATTTCAAGCAATGCTTTTCTATAGCTGGTATTGTTTTGGCAACGAGGAAGAATTGGCTTTAACTCAAGATTTTAATACAATGTAGAGCCCGCATACATATGCATTGTCTTCTCATGTAAACAGAGTACCACAAATGAAACTTTAACTGGAAATTAACACATCATTCACAATGCCTTCACATGTTTCATGTGTTCATAATCAAACTCCAACTCCAATTCGAACATCACACATTAAAACATATATGAGGCAATTCACTCAATACCGTTCCATGAAGAATATATATAGGCTCTCAACTATTTCAACTAGATATGAGATGGCAATCAATTTAAATCATATATGAAATGATTATTACTTAAAAACAAACAAGATGCCCATTCATTTAAAACAAATGAGACTATCCACATAATGCCAAATGATGTGTCGATAATCCACTATACCAAATCAAATGAAGGGAAAACAATTACATAAGTTCATGACTCCTCTTGATCATTCTTGGATGGCCCATGCTACCACTCATCCCATTGTTAAACACAAGACACAACGACTTAGCCACCAATCAACTCACTATTCAAGGATTATGTATGTCCAACCAACCTCATTCACCCATTCTTTACTCCAATGCCCATTAGCTCTTGGTGTGACCACATGGAGATGAGGACAACACCTTAAGGCTACATACAACCTCAATTTTCCCCAGAAAGAATGTGTACGCTCCCTTGCGACATAGCTTACAATGTATGGCCTCCTAGTTTGGGATTTGCAATGTATGACCCTTCTATCAAAGAATTAGCAGTGTATGGTCTTGAAGAGTGATATACTCAACATGTAGATCTGGGTTGAGATGCCAACAATCTCAATATTCACATATATGTTGTTATTCAAGGACATAAATGGAAGTTTGGTTAATTAAGTGCAACGACCAAATTATAACAACCATTGATCTCAAAGCATAAGTGGAATAGATGGTTGATAACTTATAGTTGTTGTCTTTCACCAATTGTTAATGAAAATAGGTTTTTGAACATAAGTACCATTTGCAATTCCTCATTGCTACCATTAACACAATAAGAGCAATAATTAACTATAGAGGTAGTTTACTGAGCATAATTTCTCATATTTCACACTAATAGAGAATGTTATTTAACATAACATTACACACAGTAGTAAAATCAAACATAGCATAAACATGGAAATTTTACCTTAGAAACCCAAACCAGAAAATTAGCTTTGAATGGTTGCTCAATGCTCTTATTCTGACAATCTTTAGTACAATGCAGTTCATGCCTCTATGGCCATTCGATAATTCACAAAGCTCCTTGTCCTTTGCATTATCTCATCATGGCTCCAAAAAAGACCCTTTGAGAGTGAAAGTAAAATAAGAAATAGGGAGAGTTGGGGTAATGGGAAGGCCAACATACTTGACCTTTCATTTCCCATTCCTCGGTCCTTTTCTCTCCTATTTTTCATTTTCTATTTTATTTAATTATTGTTTTATTTTCCTTTGTCTTATTCCACTTTACTTTGCATTATCTTTTACATAATTATTAACCTTCCTTAATTGGTGTTGCCTTAGATGCTAAGGCTTACAACCATTGCTTTGTGTTTGAATCCATTTCCGGTCACATTGGAAAAAAAGACACTTTCCATGAGACAATGTTCTTATAGCACAACAATGCACCAACAAGTTATGTCTACTTTCATAAAAGACCAAACACTACCCATAATTTTATATGACACATAGAAAATGGTGGTCAGCATAAAATTAAAGCACGTTAGTTACAACATCCACCATTTGCATCTAATATTAGTCATGTGTTGATGTATTGAACAATGGTCCTATTGTTGTATGATGCACCATCATATACCTCAAGGGGTTAGCTCAAACAATTTTGGGGGCATTTGGCTAGTTCCATGCCAGTTGGTGCCGAATTCGAATCCCCCTATGTTAGGTGCACTAGTGTACACTGAAAAGTTTACCAGGAATGCCATCCACAAATGTTATGAAGCATCCCTGGGTTTCCCAATGAGGTTTTCCTTGGAAAAAAATGATGCACCATGATAGTTTTTTATACAGTGGGTTGTGATTCTTAGTGTGTAATCATGGTATATAATACATTATTAATTGATGTTTTGTATTGTGATTGGTGCATGTCATTCAAAAAATATTAAAAAATGTATTTACTTATGTATTCATTATTGAGATGTATCGATACGTTGATGCATTAGGCGTATCACTCTATGTATTAAAGTTTAAAGAAAAAAAATATTTTTGCCTTTTCACAGGGCATTTTCACTATCACTATTAGCACTTCATTTTCTCATTTGCAGCACCAATGCAACTTTTTATGTTGAGTTCTCCTGTCACCCTACTATTAATCATTGTCCATCCCACATTCCTGCACATTATCCAGGGGAGTAGGGTTTTTTAATTCTCCCCTCGAAAATCCTAATTTTAATGTATTATACACTTGGTCTCGTGGAGTCCCAGGAGCAAGCATTGGACTAAGTAACTCTTTAATTAACTTATTTAAGAATTTTTTCATTAATTCTTTACTCTTTTATTCATGAGAATCTTGTTTTTCTATTTCTTTGGACATTTAGTATATAGTGCAATAGGGTTTATGTTGTCACATATTTCTCAATGTGCATTTTTTAATTTTAGCACATCGGATATTAGTGCGACAACAATGCTTATGCACCCTCATGGCGAACTTTTGGAATTTTGATGCACCATACAAATGATGGTAACAAGTTTCCCCCTAATCTAAGTTTTGGTGCATGCGTTATGTTTTTGTGCATTGTTGATGTGGCAATTCCAACAAAACACATCTCCATGTGAATGGTGGGCATGCGCTCTCTCTCTCTCTCTCACACACACACACACACACACACACACACATGCATGCACACACACATATGTGGAGCATCACCAATGCGATAAGTCCAAAACTTGATTTGCCTCTGCATAACATACAATGTTGCAACTTATCATGATGGTGCTCTACCTAGATAATAGAGCACTTTTATTTCTGTGCCACATAATGCACATTTGGAATTTTAATGCACCATGCAAATAACAACAACTAGTTTACCCCTAATCTCATTTTGAGTGCCCATGCTATGTATTGGCACACTGTTAATGTGGCAACGCCAACAAAACACGTCTTTGTGTTAGTCACACACACACACACATGTGGAGCACCACTAAATGATAACCAAACTTTTGATTTGCCCCTATAGAATATGCAATGCACTAACTTATCATTCACAAAATGTGTCATTGCTCTACATATTTCATAACACATGTTGGTAATGTATTTTCAAACAACGTCAACACACCAATATTATAAAAAGCACCAGTCCACTAGTTTAGTATAATGTTGTTAATGTTCTTGAAGTTCAATAACACACTAGTGTGCCATAACAATAGTAGAGCATTGATTATGTTTTTATAGATCAATGATTTATGTTTTTAGAGGTTACTTATATTAATTTAATAATTAAATGATTTTTTATTATAACACATTTGTTTGTCAATCAACTTGCAAAGTTGTACTACCACATGTTGAGAAGATAACAATCGTGTGAAAAGGCATGGGAACACTTCTCACACCTTCTATATTAGGAGACAAAATCTCTCCTTTTTGATGTTGGCCTTCTCAAATACATTGAAGAGGGATTGTCATTGAAGGTGACTGACATATTCATAAAGAAACAAATTCATTGGTGGGATTAGGGATGATAAGCATTCAACTAGTTCAACCCATCAAAGGATGACATTTATTTCATCATCAGATTATCTAGGAGGAGGTGGGATGTTCCCAATTTCCCTTGTGTGCCTCATGGTGTATGTCCTTTATTGCAATTGAATTACATTCCCACCTATTGTAGTGCGGAGGTGGTTGTTGCAAGGACACCTTGGGTTGTTGGTGGACATCTAGCAACATCTAATTGTGTGTGTGAGGATGTCATGGTTGTCAAATATATCATGATCTCGTTGAGAACTTGCCTTACTTACGTGGACCACATAGAATACAAGCTCTTATATTATGAACGATTTGCAATAGTTTGGAGAGATGGAGGAGGAGGAGCTAGTAGATTTTTAAAAGGAGGGAGTAGAGGAGCTCCTAAAGTCAATTTTCAAGTTTAAATATGAATTCATTGAGCATTTGAATATAAATAGGGTTTCAAGTCAAGGGTATGGACTAGAGGTTGGCAAAGGAAAACCTATCACTCCATCTACAAGATTTAGTCTTCTCCATGCGTTAACATTCTAAAGGACATCAATCTATCCAAACCTTAAGATCCTTGAATAATCCCTTAGCCAAGGAATTGAGAGGAAAGGTCATATCTAGTTTTATTACCCCTGTAGGTACCAAGGTATGAGGCTATACATTGAAAGGGGCAAAGGAGAAAATTGAGGATTTCCTAGTTAAGAAACCACTAGTGCACAATGAAGTCTTCGATACAAAGCCTACAATGACTCTCAAAGTCTTGAAAAGAGGTAATTTCCTCCTTTTCTCATTTCTAGAATAACCTCGCACTATTCATAGGCTTCTATCCATTGAAGATAAGCCAAACCCTTAGTTTCATGAGAGATGGTATTCAAAGAAGGATGTGGTATGGGAACCCTATTTGATTTGATAAGAGGTTTACTAGAGTTAAGAGGATAATTAAATAAGCAAGTGCAGATTGGAGACAAAAGGAAGAAATGTGTGTCATCCTGTAGGGAAAGGGTAAAATTGGTATTGGGAGAAGACACAACAAGAGAGGATATTCTAACTTTGAATAAAACAACACTATATGGGAGGTCTTTTGGAAAGTCGGTTTTACATAATATTTGTATTCTTGGATGGAATTGGTATTGAAAGGGGAACTTGGGTATGTGTCATCATTTCATTCAATCGCAAGAGTATGGTTAGCTTTTGAATTTAAATATCAAGATGAGACAAATAAGATTATAAAAGGTAGATGGTATTGGAGGCCTACAATTCTATGACTGAAGAGATGGGCATCATGCTTTGGTCCTAGATGTGAATTGAACAATTTTTAGTCAATTTGAGTTAAGCTATCATGTCTCCCCCTAAAACCATGGAATAAAGGGATTTTGGAGGCAATAGATAATTCTTGAGGAGCCTTTCCTCGATATGGATGTCAATACACTATCCAAAATTAATAGAATGGTGGCTAAAATCATGGTGGAAATGGACATGCAAGAACGTTCCCAATGAAAGTCAGAATTGAATTCGAGAAGTGGAAACTCATCTTGTTGTTGGATTATTGGGAGATCCCCTTCCAATATAATTTTTTTCATACATGTCATTTGATGAAAAATCGACGGGGATTCAATGTCAAGAGAGAATGTAGAAAGGTCTCGAGATAGAAACAAGAGAATCAAGAAGGAAAGTCCTTAGAAATTAACAAGGGTTGGGATATTGGTAAAGGGGTATGAAAAAAAGGCTCAAAGAAGGTAGAAGAGGATTTTTTTTTAAATGAAGGACTAGCCTGAGAGGGAACAATGCCAAAACTCGTAAGGGGATTAGAAAAGTCTTGACATTTGAATCTGTTTGGACTGAAACAACAACCTCAGGAGGATATGAATCCCCTTGTGTTTTTAGAGAGGTGGTACTCCTCTTTGGCTAAAAGATATATCTTGAATATCTTGGATTAGGAGAATGCTTAGGCAACAAACCCTAGATCTTTATTGCTTGAATTTATTCAATAAAATGGTTCTTCCATAACCTGATTTGATCTTTATGTGCAACAAGAAGTCTTTAAACAATGGAAAATATTTAAGGAGGACTTCAACATCAAAATTTCTTTGTGATAAACATCAAATATACGATCTTCTTAATCACATACAAATGCATCCATATCTTTTTCACGAGAAATAGGAGAGAATCGTTTGATCATCTCAAAGAATTTTAAAAGAGTATTACTATTAAGATCAAAAAGAGAATTTGATAGATCAATTTCAAATATCTCATACTTAAGACTCGAAGTTATAAGATACAATCGAAATCAACCCCAAAGTAATTCTTTGTGGAGTTTTATTCATAAAAGACATTGGCAGGTGAGGGGGGTGTGGATGAGTTCGCGAAGGGCTAATTTTTTTTTAAGTATGGAGTGGGGGAAGGTAAGGGAGTGGAGTGAAGAGGGTTGTCGAGGATGAGGGATGTGAGGGGGTGAGGGAGTGTGGAAACTTTAGGATAATTTTTAAGTATGAGAGGGATTCGTATGGAAACTTTAGGATAATGTTTAAGTATGGGAGGGATTTGTGAGAGGGGAGAGGGAGTGGGTAGTTAGGGAAGGGAGTGTAAGGGGAAAGGGTAAAGTGTAGGTGGCCTAGGTGAGTGGGGGGACGAAATGTAGGCAACGGGTTGGCAGGTGAGGGAGTGTGAGGAATGAGGGGGGTGTGGGTGAGTCCATGAAGGACTAAAAAAAATTTAAGTATGGAGTGGGGGGAGGTTAGGGAGTGGAGTGAAGAGGGTTGTCGAGGATGAGGGATGTGAGGGGGTGAGGGAGTGTGGTGGGTAATATAAAATAAAAACATGAAACCAAAAATATAATAAGAAGAAATTAGGATCTTGGGCCCATGAAACAAGAAGAAATTAGGGTCTTGAGCCCGTGAAACAAGAAGAAATTAAGGTGAATTTAGGGTCTTGAGCCCGTGAAACAAGAAGAAATTAAGGTCTTGGGCTTGTGAAAGAAGAAGAAACTAAGGGTCTTGGCCTGTGAAACAAGAATAAATGAAGGGTCTTGGGCCCATGAAATAAGAAGAAACTAAGGGTCTTGGGCCTGAAAAAAAATTAGATGTGTTTCGAAGAAATTATCTTTATTCCACATGGAAGAAGCATTTTTTATTGCTTAAAATCAAACTTGGATATCTTAGGCATACAAAATCGAATTTCGGATCCGAAAAATGCGCGGTGAAGCTGAGATTGAGGGATACACCATGGAATTATGATATATCAAAAAAATTCTTCTTTTGATATCATTGTTTTTATGAATCCAAGAGTGGGAAAATATAGATGACCAAATTTTGGTCAATAAAAGGTCTGCCTCATTGACAGGGGTGAAGACGATCAACACAGTTGGGAAGAAATACATGTTGAGTTGGAAAAAACCATGTTCATGTGAGTTAAAGGTATGGTGAACATTACAAATCTCAACTCCTTGTATTGAAATAAATATAATTGTGTCTCAAACACTATTATTTAAGAAATCCATTCAACTTCCCCAAGTATATGAAAAGAAAACACAACATTAAAATTATCCCTCGAAGAGCCCTTAGTTATGGGTAGCTCTCCTCCACATATAGTAGAACCCTCGAACTTTAGGGCTCATTCGAAAGAGGTCTCTAAGCATCTAGGGATTGAGACTAAAGCTATATGAATTAGCCATTCCAACCCTTCTTCCATTTCAAATGAAGAATCAGATGGAGTCAATCTCCCAAGATACAAATTAAGGCCCATAAAAGAAGATGAATAGAAGGTCGGTCAGGGTGTCAAGGATGGGTTGGTTCTAGATACAAGTTAGTCCATTACTATGGGGAGAAAGTCCTTCATATTTATAGATAAAAATACAGTCGAGAAATAAACTCTAGAAGGTAGACAATTAACCATCAAAAGGACCCTTAGAATAGGCAGTGCCTCAACAAAGGTGTACTCATGATAATTTTATCCTTAAATGTGAGAGGGGTAGGGGTGTCCACAAAAATCTAGCCCCTAAGAGATTGATCTCCAATCTCAAGCCTGAAGTAATTATGATACAATAAACAATGTGCAAGGGGAGGAGTTGTAGAAATGATGTCATGCTTTCTAAAAGAGTAGAATTTCCTCTCTTTAGACTCAAATGGGAGGTATCGATGATTATTAGCTAAATGGAATAGATCTGTAAATATCATTCAATCTTCATTTCTTAACATAGGAATTCTGAATTGTGGCTAATGAAACTAGTAAATTTCTTTTTGATTCACAACTTATATGGTTTATATAAGAAGAGAAAGGTATTATGGGATCAACTATACTCTCTGTGTATATTGAAAGGGGTGAATGTAATATTGGGACGGGATTTGAGTCTTACTATAAAAAATGGTGAGGTTTGGGTGGGGGGAGGGAGGGAGATGCTAAAGATGACTCACTACGAGGAGAACACCTTCTAGCAGAGGTTTTTAGTGTTACAAAATTTGGCAAAATTTTCAAAAAAGCCTCCGCTATGTAACCTCCTCTATTGGCTGCGGAGGTTTTCACGGAGGTTTTTTTTTAACAAGAACATATAGTTTGTATTATAAAAGGGGTTATAACAAAGCTAAACCAACCAAAAGTTAAAAAAAATCATATTGCTTAGTAATGTTCGTCAAAACAGAGGGAATGAACATCCTCAAATGACTAATGTCTTTCAAAATTTTAACAAAAAGAGTCCTTCTTGCCTAGTTTTATTCTGACATACGAGAAGAGCAAAAAGACATATTTACATTTCATGAACCTGGTTAATGGAGTTATAATTTAGTGTCCACTATTTCATGTGGATCATCCTGGTTTTTGAGAGTTGGATGTGGGTTTAATGGATGCATTAGCTCACAATTATAAGCATGGGATCCTTCTGAAGAGATTGCTTGAAATTGCCCATGGTTTCTAGGTCAACTACCATGATTGTCCTTTCCTAGAGATCGAATTTGATCTATATTCCTGTTAAGTTTTCTGAGCACTATAGTCAATTCCTTATCTCATTTTTCTTCCCTATTCGACATTTTTTTCTCTAGCTGGGAATGAGACTCTCGAAGTGCTACAATTTCCTGTTGTTGTAACTTCATTTTCCCCTTAATCGTCTCCAATTCACAACTACCACAATTGTACATGGGTTGGCTCATGTGCCACATGTTGTTGATAGAGCCTGACTGCAAGTGTGATGATAATGCCAAAGAGGAAGAGAAGAGGGGCATTTGGAAACCGAGGAGCTTACTTCTCCCATCTTATGAGTATCAACAAAATCCAATGCCATGAAAAAGACGCATGTATAGCCACACGTGAAAATCTTCTGAAGTACCCGTGTTGATGAAGAGGAGTGTTGGTATTGGGTGCTGAAAACTAGAGTGAGGATGAGATGACTGTCGGGAGGGGATGGATTTCCCCTGGTGACGCTAAGGGGATTGCGAATCCCACATGCGACTTGAAGGTGAGGTGAAAGGGCTTTAAATGATAACATGCAGGATAAGGAAGTCGATTACCAGATGGTTTGTGAGGCTCGTGGAGATGACGCGGGGCATGTGTTAGATGAGAAATCAAATTTGATGTGGACATAACGTTCAACGATGATGGGGGGGAGGGTCACATCACCCCCCATATCAAATTTTCTACTGAATAAACATGTTGCTTCTTCTTTATCCATACTATCAATTTTTTTATTTAATAAACATTTTGCTTCTCCTTTATCCATAATACCTAAGGTATAAAATGCATGGATGATACTTGATTTGCCTTTAGGATTCCTTGATCCAAGTACTTAGCATTCTTCGCTAAATAATTTGCTTCCCCTTTTTGATGTCTCTGATTGTGAAAGTAATCCATAGAGTGGAATTTTTGCTCCTCTAGTTTGATTATGTGGTAGATTGTTTGCAAATTAGGGTGCGACTTGTGACTAATATGCATCATGTCTTTTATAATCAATTCAGATTCTCCAATGACAATGTTACACATAGCTTTGTCTACCTTTATCAAAGTCAGTTCCATGAGCACAACCAAAACTTTCACTTGATTATTTGTCTTGTATCCCAACCCCCAAGTGAATCTGGTGTTCTCATTTCCATTGGGGTCATATATGACCCCCCCGCACCTACTGCCCCTTGCTTTAGCAGAGTTTTAATAAATGTTCCATGTAACTAAAAAAAATTGGGCAAGCGAAGGTTGTAGTAGATGTTTTTTTTCCAGTGCTTCTATTGTCAAAATGCACTAGTACAACATTAAATACAACGCACTGATGTGTGCCTAAACATAAAACGCATCAGAACTACCTTACATAAAATGTCCTAGAACGTACGTAAAACAAAAAACACACCGATGGGCCATTACATGAATTCCTAGTGCATACATAAAACAAAAAGGCATTGGTGCACCATTACATGAAATTCCCCGATGCGTACATAAAATGAAAAATGCGCCAATTCACCATTACGTTAATGCATTGGTGCGTATGTAGAATGAAAATGCACCGATGCGTTTATAATTATTACGCCTCAAATTCCCATTTTGTTGTATGCAACACCATGTGTGCTTTTATTTTATGTTATTCCCAGTGCTTGTATAATTCGTACATGCCAATGCTTGTATTACCCTATGCACCGAAAGGTACTAACATTTTGAATATTCAATGTGAGATGTCGATGTCATTTTTTGTTTCGAAGCACCAGTGTTTTTATTACATATAAAGCACCGATGCATTTATTTTATTTAAAGCACTAGTTTTGTTATTATATTTAAAGAACCGATGCGTATTTGTCACATGCCCATCGTAAAATTCTAAAATGATATATATTATAACATGTTATATGCATCGGTGCTTTAGTATGATTAATATGCACCAGTGCGTATAACCCCTTTAAAAACACCGATTTCTATGTTATTTCAGGCACCATTTTGTGAGTTCATAAGAATGTATCGATATGTATATATTTCAATAAATTGTTTTTTTACAATTTTTTTTATAATAATATTGTTTTTTATATTTCTATTGTTATACTTTGATATAATGATTCCATTAATGCCTTATCCACCATATTACACCTTTGTTATTTGCAACAATGTAAATCATTCACATATTAATTAATCAACAATGCAATATTTTACAACATTTGACAATGCAATAAAATAACAAACCCATTTTATTATATATGAATAAGAGACCCATGGTCGTACAAAATAGGATAACGTAAATGTCCACAATAATCAAAATGGAACCAATATGTAATTGTTACACTTATTGGTAACATCTCCTCTTGCAATTGTGACATTATGTCCACTGCATTAAGCAAAATCCCTGATTTTTATGGACCGATATTCCAAAGCATACAACTTGCAGTAACATTCAATTATATTGATTGTCATTCATGACTTTAATTGATGTCATTGCTCAGGCTGTGCGCATCCCTCATTTCTTGATTAGTTGTAGGCGATATTGTACTTTGGTTATTTAAACAAATGTTTTCTTTCTCAACTTATTTTTGACGTTCCAACTGATCATGTTCCGTCTACAAACATATAAATAAAGTGTAATAAGTAAATCTAAATTTATAATATAGTAGAATATACATAATTGTGTTGGATTACTGAGAGGGGGGGTGAATCAGTAATAGAGCAATTTAATCCTTTTTAACCATATAATCCAAGTGGTATATCAATGTAGCATTATTATCCAATGACTGCATAGTAAATAAGCAATGAACAAATGAACAATCATACACATATACAATACACCAGTGTTTTACGTGGAAACCCAAAGTGGGAGAAAACCACGTAATGTTTTTTCTTATATGTCTTGAAGAATTACATTCATTGGAAGCACCAACTTCCTTTGTTTTCCAGCTGCAACTGGAAGGAGGCTCCAACCCCCTAGTTTCTCAAGGTACAGCCTGAGGGAAGCTCCAACTCCCCAATTCTCTGGATACAACCAGAAGGAGGCTACAACCCCCTATGTTCTCCGGCTACAACCGGAAGGTGGCTACAACCACTTGCCCTTGACCCATCCAACTGCCCTAACGTATAATTAGAATGATGGAACCACTGTTACATTATCACTTTGAGATATATTCCTGTAAACTTATACCAATAAACCTGCACCAATAAACCTGTACCAATAAACTTGAACCATAGATCAACTTGTACCTCAACCTGTAATCAACCTGTACCATAAACAAGTGCATCAACCATGCACCAACCTGTACCAAGCCTTTACCATGAACAAGTGCAACAACCATGCACCAAACCTATACAAAACCTGTACCATGAACAAGTGCATCAACCATGCACCAAACCTGTACAAATAACCTGTTAGAACAACCTGCCCAAACAACCTACCACAACAACTTGTCTCGTCAATCTTATCAACCAAATCAGATCTACTCACCAAGATCAACCACCAAGACAATTCTCAAATATGTGCATCAACCAATCATAACACAACAACTCATAATCATCACCAAGATCAATATGTCCCTTTAATAATATACCAATACAATTATGCTACATCATCCATAAACCATGTGTCAACAATACTACTAACAAGTGCCTCCAACCATGTACCAAGTATGTACCAATCAT
>ML796872.1:162833-176039 GCA_009831015.1 Picea engelmannii
CTAACCCACTTCTAACCACTTGTCAACTTAGTAATTTCTCCATTAAATTTATTATTTATATAATTTATTTTGTATTCACTTTGAATTGTAGTACACTCATCACTTCACTTTTTGATTTACCTTCTAAAAATCTCTTAAACCACTTTGACTACTTTGACCTTTTGGGGGGGCTTCTAGATGACTCGTGAGGGTTCTCCAACTTCACATGGCCATAACTCTCTAACCGTGAGGAGTTATGTGACATTCCACATACCACTGGAAATGGCATGACATTTACTATCCATATAGAATAGTATTACCTGCAAATATATCAAAACTCATACCGTTATCCATCAAACAAACTTGGGTCCATTACCCAAGCCTGGGTTCTCCAACTTCACATGGCCATAACTCTCTAACCGTGAGAAGTTATGTGACGTTCCACATACCACCAGAAATGGAATGACATGTAATACCCATATAGAATAGTATTACCTTCAAATATATTAAAACTCATGCCATTATAGATCGAACAAACTTGGGTCCATTACCCAAACCTTTGTGCTACTAGAATTCGCGACTTTCTCCAAGGGTTGACATCAATCTACAATATCACTCTCCAATGGTTGACATCAATGACAACCAACAATACATACCAACTGTCCATCAACCTAAGCCAACTATCTAACAGATTGCGTAAATAAAAAAGTGTACCATAGCAACGAGTGATTCATAAACCATACACATGCTTTTGAAGCTTTGCCTCATGTCATGTAACAAAAGATCTTATGTTGGCTCCTCTCCATACTTTGTTTCTTGCATGTTTAATACACCATGACAAAGCATAGTCGATATAATTAATATAAAGGTTTCTTATTGTTCCAATAATTATAAAACAAGGGAAGTTAAACAACATAGCTACTTACAAATTGTTCAATTAAACCTTGATACTTCAACATATACTCACAACCCTCACTCAACCCATTGTTGTTCAATTGCTCAATTGACTGTTCTTTGTATGTTAACACCTATTAGAAGACATCCATGGACCAATGCAAATTAATTGTTTACATATAAAGATCACAACAAATATGAAAACTTAAGTAACGTGGAAAACATAAGTACTTGCAAACTTTGCAATCAATCATTTTCTTCCTCGTCGTCTTATCTTATGTGTTGATTGGGTTCCATTTTGTTTTCTTTTTTGCAACAAAACAATTGAAAATTAGTATTTAATATGATAAATAAATTCGATGTACATAAAAGAATAAATGAATGATCACATACCTATGATGCACATTGTTGTTGGGATGCATCCACGTGTGATGAAATTATGTTCATTTCTTTCACCATCTCCTTGTACACTTTTTTGGACATCCCTACCAACATGTACTAGCTTTCCCCTTGTTTGTCGCTTGGAATTTTCATAATTTTCCTAAAAAATGAAAAAGGACAAATTTTATTTTTTTAAATGAACATGAAAGTAAATATAGCAAAACAAATTAATATGGTAATTATTGAAACATATTATAGAAAAACATGTTTAATAATAATACATTTTATATGATTCTTTTTTGTTATTATAAGTTTTTGCTATTGCAAGTTTCATTGACCATGGCTCCAAAAGCGCTTCTTGTAGTGTACATATAACCTGATTATTGGAGTCACTAGATTGATTTTTGTATTGTAAATGGAAATTATGTCTATACGTTCATTCCACTATATCCATCAAAGCTCTGAAAAACAATTTGCCTCTCTTATTAACTTCAAGTACCACTCAAGATGAACTGATGACAGAGTCGTCATCATCATTTATATCCTTAAGAATATTTGTCTTCTTAGGACGAGATTCCATTCCCTCGCTATCGGTCCCTGCATAACATTAAAAAAATGTGAAATCGAGTGTTTAAAACTTGTTAGCAATTAATGTTAAGAAATTCATTTTTACTAAAAAGTCAAAGAAAAACTTAATGTTGATTACCTTTCAATCCACCTCTTTTCTCTCTTTGCAACATTTCCATAAAGATTTTATGTTCTTTTGCACTCAGATTGCGAACAATATTATCGAGTTTCTTCAAGTTTTTGTTCTGCATGACACGCATTAACCAATACACATCATTAATTTAAGCTTATCGATATTTCAAATATATTAAATTTTTAATAAAACTTAAAGAACTTACCTCCCTCTCTTACTGGGATGAGCTACCATTGTGTTCACTGCAATAAGATGTTTTCTTTGAACTTCTATCAACCATCTTGTATAAAAAAAATTCAATAATCATCAGAAATAGAAATTATGAAACTTTTATACAATCTTGTATTTCAGTGCACACCATTAAACATAACGCACCGGGGCGCCAAACATATACGTGCATCAGTCCGTACTATTAGTTATTGCGCACCGCTAACTTGTACATATATGATACATAAATCAATACTATTTGTTTTTTTTTTACTAATTGGTGCTTTTCACAGATATATGCGCCTCGACACGCTTTTATATAAAGTGAGCACTGGGTCGCTACCTTTGTACAATGGGCATCAATGCGATTTTCCTTGACAGTGTACACCACGTACCACGAAATTTGTTTTTGATAAAATCGTTGACAACGAAAGGGTTGACAGAGTTTGGGATCCGATGAAACGAGTGGTACCATTGCATCAGATACCAAACGCCCTATATGCAACTAAATAAAGCCAATAAAAATCTATTAATTAAAAAAATAAATCCTATAAAAATCTATTGCTTAAAAAAAGAGGGGAACCCACGAAAAAACAAGAAAGCTAGTGCTTCCAATACCGAAGCACTAGCTTGAATCAAATAGAGAAAGATTGAAACCCTTTTATTTATTTTTAACATGCATTGAAATTCGTTTTAATCAAATAGGGAAAGATTGAAATGATCAATAGAATGAAATGACATACCTGGAATTGATTCTCTACAGATTTATATGTGCCCTACGAATCCCTTCCAAATTTGGCTCTTCAAATAAATCTACCCACTCCAAATTCTTTCATGGTAAACCTCTCTTCCACAAATCTTCCCTCTAAATTTTGCCAAAAAAATGAAATAATGAATAGTATTTTAAACTATAAACAAGTACATTTTGAAAAATAAAATTCCCTCTCTTTTTTCACCTTGGTTTTTCCATTGTATATAGCGTATCGGTGCACTACAAAGCGCATCGGTACACTTTGGATGTAAAAGCACTTAGAAAACTATATATTTTTACAAATAATTTTATCGTCAAATCGGTGCGCCACACAAATTAATGCACCTTGGTGCCTATATACCTAAAATGCAATGATACCAATTTTATTGACAAAATAGAAATGCAAACCTCTGCTATTAAAATTTACAAATATTTTGCTTTGTGGAGGTTCTAATGGAGGTCACGGTTTGGTGCGTTTCATAGTGTAACGCACCCGTGCGTTCTATATATACAAACACACTGGTGTGTAAGCAAATAATTAAAAGCACTTATAACTTTTAATATCAAATTCATGTGCGTATTCATGATAGTTTTGACTCAAATGCAGAGAAAATAAGGTTATAATATCAAATGATCGATACTTCATATTCCAGCTCATTCCATATCATTGCAAGTTTGTCAACTTTTCCCACATCGTTTGAAGTAAGTCTAGATTTTATTTATAATTCATTTATATGATTGAATTTATGTCTTTTATGCACGTGCATATGAATATTTGTTGAATGAATTTTGTAGGATCGTAAATCAGGATTGAGTTCATATTAGTAAGATAGTCCACCAGTGCAAAAATGCTACAAATTTTTATCAGGAGAAAGATACCGTAGGCAAATGTTTGAAGAAAATGGATAGTTGCTTTACCCTGCCAATTGTAACATGCCATCTTCCAGTAATCTACAGCCTAGGTCAATGGTATTACACCATGAATTAGATTTCTTTTATGACACACGAGTGGTACGTGGTTGTTCAAATGTAAAGGGTTGAAGAAGAACCCTTGATGTGTCACATTGTCCCATTATATTAATGATCAACTGCCCAAAGTTGATGGTCTAATACCTCCCACCGCTGTCAAGAATCCAATAGTTGATATAGAAAAGACACGTAGGAACACTTCCATATGCTCCTTTTTTGAAAAGTTGGAAGCTAGATCAACTACGTTTCATCCTAAATTTCCCAACCTGTCTCCTTCTGTTGAGTCAATGGAGAGTTCTTATAGTGAGCCAAAGTATGATATCAATACTACCCAAAACATCACTACTATGAGATCCAAAAAGTTATATGAGCTAAAAGCAAAAATGTCAAAGTACACACCAAAGTTTGTTCAATTGTTGGAAGGAAGCGATGACTTACCTCTTCCTATCCATCTACAAAGTAAATACCAAACCTATTACAACCGAGATTTTTATGACGCTTGGCCATCTTCCATGCTTGTGCCCGATGTTGGAACAAAATTTTCTTTTTGTGATAATAGTTATATGATTTCCAAGTCTAAAGTAGATGTTGCAAATCTTGGGTTGTTTATCCTTTCACATGTATTCGTTCCTTCCAAATAATCAATGGCACTTATGCCATTGTATGGTCCTCTTTATAGTCAGTCTGATTACTTGAATATTGTCAAACACAAACATATTATTTCCATGTATAGTATGTGCATGAATGGTTATGCTTCTGGAAACTTTAATAGGAAAATCCTTCTTGTATATCGACGGTCATCCACGAACTCATGGGAACATCACAGGTGTAATATCCCCAGGTTGAACCCCAGTTGTAATTATGAATTGTAAAATGTTTGATAGGCTGGTGAGTTGAGTTATAATAAGCTAGAAGGATTATGTGTTTATTAGGCTGGAGAGCCTAGATGCTAAGGCCATTAAGCCCGATTTTGTATATGTAAATACTTACATCATTAATATAATTACATCGTTGCATGTAGACTGGCCACAAAGAAAGAGTTATGGGGGACTAAGCTCCACTAGGTAGGGAAGGGGAAGGGGCTAAGAGTCTAGGAAAAGGATCTAAGCTAGAGGGATTACCTCTAAGGGAATAATATTATATTATTATTTCCTAAAGGCTAAGGTTTGGACATAACCTATGTTTTCCTAGGTTCCTATGGGAAGGGAATGAATGTTAAGTGGAGCTCATGCAGCTTTAGAAAGACATGTGTCAACCTGGGCACATGCAATTTTAGGTGGGAAAGTCAGTTCATTGGGATTCCCTCGCGATGGTGCGCAGAATCCCCATGCTTGCACACAAACAGATAGAGAGAGAGCCTTCACACAACCAACCTTTGTTTCCTCATTTTTTTTTGGACCTCTGCAACCTTGGGAGGGGGGACGGGCACACCGTGTTATGAAGCTAACTGTTTTTTCCTGTGAAACACCGCACAACTGCGTAGTGCCTGAGACATATCACACCTTAGCCATTTGTTGTTGCTACCCATGTCTTCTCTGGACTGGTGTGGCTTAAAGTCATTACCAAAGCCCATTCTCGATTTTGATGCTATGGTTACCCTCTGGACTTAGGAGCTGGATAAAATAAGTAGGTTGTTAGTCTTGTGAGAAACTCTCTCCAGGTGAGAGAGTGTGCTGAGGAAGTGATCTCTCTTGGAGGAAATCCAATAGCAGATACAGATCTCTGAGAATTCTTGATCCAACCTGTTGTTGAAGCCCTAAAGGGGAGGTGTAGCACCCGATTGACTGTGTGACAGTGAAGGTGTACACTCTTGGGGTGGAAAATGCATGTGGGGAATGAGAGTATGTGAGATGTGGGCGTAAGTGGCTCCTTGGAGGAATTCCTTCCTATTAAACTGTGCGACTTCCCTGTCGACCTTTCCTAGCCTAGGAATCCATTGCCCAGTGGAGTTTAGCTCCAGCTCGGGGGTGAACCACTATTGAGAGTGATGAGCAGCGTGGTCTATGGCTGGGAGGTTTGTGGAAGGTCAGCACACAGTTGGTGGTCTTCTATTAAAAGATAAGTGCCACTTCTATGTTCATTTACATGTTGTGTAATTGTACATGTGATATAATTGATGAGTAATGCTTGGATATATTGTATATGCTATTATATTTATGGGTTTTCCTGTGAATACTGTATGCATGCTTTTACTGTTATTTCTACATTATGTTGTGTGATAGCAGAATGTAAATCATCTGTAAATTTTGTATGTGTTATTGTTGCTTCCGCAAGAATATGTGTATGAACAAAATGTTTATGTCTGGTTAAAAATTGTATTATATATGTGTGTGTGTGTAATCTATCATGTTAGTTTTCAGGAGTAGCATGACCCAGCACGGGAATGGGACAAATTGGTACTAGAGCGAAAATTATACTTACGAGTGATGTTGCCCGACATGTTGGTGGTTGGGGATGTTACAAATTGGTATCAGAGCATGAAAGTTTCTTTTGGTGTTGTTGCCCAAACTGTTGGTGGTTGGAGACGTTACAAATTGGTATGAGAGCCATGGTTTCAACACTGAGTCTGGATGGGCTAGGAAAGTGGAAGTTGAAGAAAAGGTTTCGGAAATGAATTGTTGTCGAAATATACAAAATTGAAGTTCAGAGCCCAGTTTTCGACACTGAGCCTGAATTGGGTCGTATAAGTGGTTATGGAATCAAAAGCTCAGAGCAAATTATTGTAGAGAGGGACAAAACTTGAATTTCAGAGCATCCCAGAGTGCCAAGAGAACACCTTGGCCATGTTTGGAAGCTCAGGAGGTATAGTGATTCAAGAAAGACAACAAATAAAAGAGACTGCAGTAACTGTGGGTTTGGAACCGCAAGGTTTGAAGTTGGGCCGTAAGATCTGCGCAGGGGAAAGGCCAACGTTTTCCAGCCGTCAGATCTGGAAAAAGGTGTGTGAGAGTTAACCTCCAAAGTCCTTAGGACTTCGTAACTTTGACGAAGTTTATGAGTTAGAGAGCCAAAGGGGCCGAAGCATCGAAGCTCCAAAGTCCTAGAGTGGATCTACACCGCAAATCTGAGGAGAAGTGCTTGATTGTTGGATCGATTGAAGACAGATCAGAAACATTAGATCAAGCCAAGAGAAAGAGGTAAGGCGCATCGGTAAAAAATAAATCTCAGTCGTCAGGTCTACGTGCAAGTGATTGTGAGCCGTAGATTTCACAGTAGTTTGGGAGTTCGACATTTGGGAGAAACAAAGTATCCTAGTGTGAAAACTCTTGAAGCCTGAAGTCCTAAAGTTTGTAGTTAATCCGAATGGTTCATCAAAAAAGGGCACGTGTCTGTAGATCAACGTATTTGGGAGTTCGACGTTCGGGAGAAACAAAGTATGCTAAGGTGAAAACTACCGAAGTCCCGAAGTCCGGAGTTAATCCATACCATTCATCAAAAAGGGGCACATGTCAGCAGATCAATGTATTCGAGAGTTTGACGTTCGGGAGAAACAAAGTATGCTAAGGTGAAAACTCCCGAAGTCCCGAAGTCTGGAGTTAATCCAGACCGTTCATGAAAAAGGGGCACATGTCAGCAGATCAACGTATTTGGGAGTTCAACATTTAGGAGAAACAAAGTATGCTAAGGAAAAAACTCCCAAACTCCCGAAGTCTGGAGTTGATCCAGACTGTCCATCAAAAGGGACACATGTCAAAAGATCATCTTGTTCGGGAGTTCGACGTTCGGGAGAATTGGAGTGTGCTAGTGTGAAAAGTATCGAAGCCTAAGAATGGAAGTGGCGTGGCATGATGACATCACCAGTGGTGATGTGGACCCTTCCTAGGCATGCCATGTACCACCACCTTAATTGTTGACAGATGTACCATGTGGACCATGGAAAGTAAAGAAGTTCGAGAGTTCTACATTCTTGAGAATTAGAGTGTGCAAGTGTAAAATATTCCAAAGCCCGAAGTCCCGAAGTGACGTGGCCTGCTGATGTCACCAATGATGACGTGGACACATGGGATGCGTGCCATGTGTCAGTGAGTTAAGAGCCTTTGGAAGATAGAAATGCCAGTTAGAACGTGACACGTGTCACCCGTCATATTGGGCCACATGTCTGCTTCTAGTATTCCACCACGTGGCACTCTTTTTGAGCATGGTTAGTGGGGCCCCTGATGGTCACAGGGGACACGGGGCGTCAGATCCCAAGGTCTGGAAACTTTACACTCCAAAAGAAATGGTTTGTGATAGAATGGGAGGAAGAAATCCCCGAAGTTTCGTAGTGCCGAAGTAACGTAACGTGATGATGTCCCATGGGTGATGTGGAAGTATTAGGAGATTCGCAGTTCGAGAGTTTTGGGGTGTGCAAATGTGAAATCCTTCGAAGTCCCGGAACCTTGAATCTCCGAAGTCTCGAAGACCAGAGGGCCGAAGTTAATCTCGACCGTTGATTGGGAAATGACACTTGGAAACAGATGCAATAGTCCAAAGACTTGGCACTCTGAAAATATTGAGAGTATGGATAGTTCGGAAACCCCGAAGCCCGAAGTTTCGTAGTAAATATCAGTCGTTAGATGTTGGGAAGTTGAGGATCGTTGATCCACCCCACTTTGCGAGTTCACCAATGCAACACTCTGGGAGATTTGTTGTGATGTGATTTGGAAACCGCCGAAGCCCGGAGTCCTGAAGTTCTTGTCCACCGTAGATTTGAACAGAGAATGTGGACCGTAGATCCACCATCCTTCGTGAATTCGCCAGTTCAATGTTTTGTGATGTTTGTGATGTGCGGAAAGGGAAATCCCTGAAGTTCCGGAGCCCCAAGGTCCCGAAGCTCCAGTAAGCGCCTATTAGACTAGTGCTTGGTCACAGTCGATGGTCACATGAGATGGGGGGCCAAAGAAAGAGGGCTAGTGCCCATAAATTGTTTTTTAGAACAGGGAAGGGATTATAGATAGAGTTGTGGGGTCCATGATTGAACATACCTGCATCGAAAAAAGTAAAGAAGGTATGTAAGCCTGAAGAGAGTATCCAACAAGGATCCAATAGCCAATTCGACTCTGTGAAATAAAAACAGTTGTACAAAGATCGCCTTCCAAAAAGCACCATTGTGCAAACAGTTCTAACTTTCTGCTCATGATTCTAAATTGAGCAAGGAGGCAATCATTGGAAAGGTCTTGGAGAGAGGATTCCATGTATTCATCCATCTGCGTTACATGATAATGCATGAACCATAAGTTTATATGGAGATGCAAAAAATGGGAATAAGGAAGGAAGGTTTTATGGAATATGAAAGAGTTTGAGGATAAGATGTGACATCTCTAAGGATTAGTCCCGCAATTGGAGATAGCACCTCCATTATTGCTATCATAATGCGCAGTGGAAGCATGGCATGAAGGCCATCAAATATGGCATGCAAAAAGTGGAATATTCATGTTAGAAGGCTAAATCAAATTGCTTCAGGAAAGAAGTTGGTGTTAACTAACCAAGGTTACTCAGAGAACCTGACTAGAATTATGATTTGTTCATGCAAGAGCTAGATCAGAGGAATCCAAATAATAATGGAATGTTGAAAATTAATATTAACATAATATGTGGTTGCAAGTATGCAAGGTACACAATGAAGGACTCATGGATGGATTCAAGTCCATGAATATCCTAAGATAATGGAAGAAGAATTCATGAGGTAGATATCAAGTCAAGAATAATTTAAAAGTGAAATGATTTCTAAAGAGAAACCAAAAAGTAAACAGGAAGAAAATGGTTCTATGCATGGGTTTGAATATAGAGGAGATGGTGTCTGACAAGAATCCATCTTAAGTGACATAGAGCCATGAATGGAAACCAAGAGGTTGTAGGTATCACTTGAAGCTACGATGATAAGGTAAAAGAAGTACTTTCAGTTAATTCCATGCAGATAGCAAAAGAGGCATATGTGCATCCTTACAGTATGCTAGAGATTGTCTAGGCAAGTCAATTTTGAGGCTAGTTGGCAAAGAGAAGAGAAGAGTACAAGAAAACCTCAAGTACTAAAGTATTCAGTCAGGAAAGGGCTGAAGGAGATCAGTTCCGAAGAGTAACTGGATATTGAAGATCCAAAGTCTATAAGACAACATGTTTAGAATTATAATTCATCCAAATATGAGTTAGGATAGTAGGATCCAGGGAATAAATGAAAGTTGAAGATTAATATCAGTTGAGTATTGGCTGTAAATGCAAAGGGCAGCCAAGGGTGATTGGCTAGAAAGTGCTCAGGACAGAAATAATCATGTACAGTGGCTACAATGAGAGCACAAGAAGATTCAGGAATCCAAGAAGAATTAAAGACTTATGGGATCAACAAGGAAAATTTTTATAGGGAGAAATAAATTGTTGCAATTTCTTTGGAAGCAAGTATGTTATGGCTTGTTGGGACAACTAAAGAAAAAATGTTTGCATGTTTGCAAAGTGTTGTTGATGATGTTGCTGCATATGGAAGGAAGCAACAGAAAGCTAAAGTGTTGGTTATAAGTATGATAAAAGAAGCATGGAAGATTCTACTGTCATCAACTAATCATGTAACATCAAATTTGTTTAATGGAAACTATGAATATAAGTATTCTCTTTTGAAATTATGTTACATAATTGCCAAAGGGAAATCCAGGTAAGAATTTTCCCCGATTGAATTTTTATGATACACATGATAGTATTATTTGAATGTATTAACATGAATACGATACCACTAGATGTGGTAAAGGCTAGAGGCCTGTCGTAGTTATCCAAGCTTTTTAACTTTTGAATGCACACATTGACATGGTAGAATGTCATGTTAATTTGGTTATGAGGTAATAACCAAAGTAATAAAATATAAGAACTTGTTATAGGAATGAATGCCAGTAAAGCTAGTCATGTATGAGACCAGGACATGGTTGGATATGGAAAAGTATGGATATGGAAAGGTTATGAACCACACAGGTACTAAAAGCTTCCTACCTTTAAATAAAACTTGGACTGCAACCTTTTTGCTAACACTAATGAACACCACAAAATTATATTTTTGGTGTAGTGTTCGGGTCGAAAAGGAAGACATCCAATTAATTGGGAAAACAATAGGAAGGGTGTGGGGAATGTGTCAGGACATTGGTCATAATTTCAACTTATGGATGGTGAGATACATGACTGAGATAAAGAGCATTCTGTAATTCAATGCAAGATGCATTGAGAATTGCACTCATGCATAGTAAGTGGTAGAATTGTATACTCGAATGCATTTGTTGAATGTGTTTTGTAAGTACATGCATATATATTATTGCATGGAAATAATTGTTACTAACAACTGAAATGTTGTTAACTCATGAAGTTGAGGACATTTAAGTAGTTGTTAGACATTGCAACAGGAAAGTTGCAAGTCAAGTAGTCACATGAATACTGACTACATAAAATTTTCTGTTCAGAAATTGAAGTAATGAACTTACATATATTAAATATGAACATGCATATGCGTAGAATGATGAGTCATTCTATTTTATTAAATCGTTTGGTAAATTATGATTGAATTGCTAGGTGCAGGCAATTCTAAGATCACCGCATATGGTTTTGTACATATTACAATTGAATTATGATGTACAAGAAATACTTACAATTGTTGGTTGTATGCAATAGGAAGAATTGCAAGAAAAATGGTATGCAATTTGGTTCTTGTGGAAAACCACAAGGAAGGCTGCACTCCTAATATGGCAACAGACAAGAAGAATTATGAAATAGAATATCATGTTTTGGGGAAAAGTTGAATTCCCTTTTGAACTAAGTTTGAGTTCCTAAATTAATTCTTTTATGTTCTCTCATGATAACTGCATGTGGGTGATGCAGATGAGATGATGTTGATTAAAGTTGGAATGTTGACTATAAAGAGTAGCCTAGGGAAGATGTTGATTGGAGACAACGGATCTTACCCCGTGAATCCCCGGTGGATCTGGGTGCGTGTACACTTCTCCTTGGGTTTCCTTGGAGAAGGCTGGAGACCTGGAGGGAGAAGTGTGGGATAGGTTCCCTAGTATGAGGCCTGTAGGGTACCTGGAGACCTTTGAGGGCGGTTGGAACTCCTGGAGCCACGGTGCTCCGAGACTTCCTGTCCGGCCTGTGCTGGAGCCCTGGAAGGAAGGTGCATACTACCTTGGGTTGTACATGCATGTGGGGAATGAGAGACCATTGGTTGGAGTGCTGTTGAGGTTTGGTAACTTGGCCTAGACCATGTTGATATGGATTGTGGACCGTAGCTATCTTGGGAAGCCATTGCCCTAATGGAGTCATGGCCTTGCTTAAGGGTGGAAGGTCTTCTCAATCAAAAGATAAGTATAAATTCTCTATTCATTGTATGATGTGTATCTCGTATAGAGGTTATAATGTTATTAGAGTTGCCTGTAGATATATTGCATGTATGTTCTAATGTTGCTTCAGAATGAATAGGTGTATGAGTAGAGTGTTTATGTATGTGGAGTCATAACCCCTATTGAGATTTTATCAACATTGAGATCTAAGGCTGGGTGGAACGTCGTGGATCTACAACCAATCGATGCCTTCAATGAGGTTTAATTGAAGCATGTAATAAGGAACAATGAGTTGAATGCTTTCCTGAAGCAACTCTATGGAATAGAACAATTGAATTTCAGCTGCAGTATGAACACCATAATTGATGCTTGAAAGTAGAGCACCAAGTGGATAACAAGATTCCAATAGCTAAAGCTTGGAGCTTTTTGAAGAATTTTTGAATTGTATGTGTATAAACAAGTTTCACCGAGGACAACACAAAAATAAGGGGAGGGGATTGTAATATCCCCAGGTAGAACTCCAGTTGTAATTATGAATTATAAACATGTTTGATAGGCCGATGATCCGATTTATAATGAGCTAGAAGGCTTATGTGTTTATTAGGTCGGAGAGCCTAGATGTTAAGGCCATTAACTCAGATTTTGTAAATGTAAATACTCACATCATTAAAATAATTACATCGTTGCGTGTAGACTGACCACAGAGAAAGAGTTATGGCGGACTAAGCTCCACTAGGTAGGGAAGGGGAAGGAGCTAAGAGTCTAGGAAAAGGGGCTAAGCTAGAGGGCTTTACCTCTAAGGGAATAATATTATATTATTATTTTCTAGAGGGTAAGGTTTGGACATAATCTATGTTGTCCTAGGTTCCTATGGGAAGGGAATGGATGTTAAGTAGAGCTCATGCAACTTCAGGAAGACATGTGTCAACCTGGGCGCATGCAATTTTAGGTGGGAAAGTCAGTTCGTTGGGATTCCCTCGCGATGTTGAGCAGACTCCCCACGCTTGCACGCAAACAGACATAGAGAGAGCCTTCACGCA
>ML796872.1:176053-188156 GCA_009831015.1 Picea engelmannii
GGGTGGGGGGGGGGAACAAGAACACCGTGTTATGAAGCTAACAGTTTTTTCCTATGAAGCACTGCACGACTGCGTAGTGCCTGAGCCAGATCACACCTTAGCCTTTGTTGTTGCTACCCATGTCTTCTCTGGACTCATGTGGCTTGATGTGATTACCAAAGCCCATACCCGATTTTGCTGTTGTGGTTACCCTATGGACTTAGGAGTTGGATAAAAGAAGCAGGTTGTGAGGCCTATGAGCAACTCTCTCCAGGTGAGAGAGTGTGCGGAGGGAGTGAGCTCTCCTGGAGGAAGTCCAGTAGCAGCTACAGAGTTCTGAGAATTCCTGATCCAACCTGTTGCTGAAGCCCTGAAAGGGAGGTGTAACAACCGATGGACTATGTGACAGTGATGGTGTACACTCTTGGGGTGGAATGGGCATGTGGGGAATGAGATTTTGTGAGCTGTGGGCGTAAGTGGCTCCTTGGAGGAATTCATTCCCGTTGAACTGTGCGACTTCCTTGTCGACCTTGCCTAGCCTAAGAATCCCTTGCTCGATGGAGTTTAGTCCTAGCTCAGGGGTGAACCACTGCTGAGAGTGATGATCAACATGGTCGATGGCTGGGAGGTTTGTGGAAGGTCTGCACACAGTTGGTGGTCTTCGAATAAAAAATAAGTGCCACTTCTATGTTCATTTACATGTTGTGTAATTGTACATGTGATATAATTGATGAGTAATGCCTAGATATATTGTATATGTTGTTATATTTATGGGTTTTCCTGTGAATATTGTATGCATGCTTTTACTGTTATTTCTGCATTATGTTGTGTGATAGTAGAGTGTAAATCATTTGTAAATTTTGTATGTGTTATTGTCGCTTTCGCAAGAATATGCGTATGAACAAAATTTTATGTCTGGTTAAAAATTGCATTATATATATATATATATATATATATATATATATATATATATATATATATATATACTCGAGCATGTTAGTTTTCTGGAGTAGCATGACCCGACCCGAGAATGTGACAAATTGGTATCAGAGCGAAAAGTATGTTTATGAGTGATGTTGCTCGACTTGTTGGTGGTTGGGGATGTTACAAATTGGTATAAGAGCATGAAAGTTTATTTTGGTGTTGTTGCTTGGCCTTTTGGTGGTTGGGGACGTTACAACATGGTTCATAAATAGTTGCCAGGCCTCATTATTTAATGCAATTTGTTCCTTTGAGGATCACTCCAATGACAAAGAGTTCTTTATGAAAAGGAAGGCATCTATATTTGTTGTTGTGCATGAAATACATAGTTTGTCTCCTGGTGACAAATTGTTAATAAATTATAACTTTTGTAGACCACCAATCGCTCGTCAAAAATGCCTTGCATCGGGTCTACCTTTAGACGTCCCCTTGGGGCGTAAGAAAAAAATGATTGGGTAATTGTATTTTTGGATTTTCAATGGAACTAATGTAAATGTATTGCTTAATTCAATATTTGTTTTATTAAGTGGTTGGTTGCATGTTACAATCATTACATCAAAGATGGGGACTAAGCTCCCTATAACTTCTATACATGGACTTTTATTTACTTTATTTATTGAGTTTGCTTAATGTTATTTATATTTTTAAATATTAATATAAAATTAATTTAATTTAATATTCTTTTAACCTTAACAAATTAATTAAATTCTTCAATAACTAAACCAAATACTTACATTTCCTTATGAGGAGATTCATATTTAAGGTGGTGGTGGAACAAAAAACCATAAAGTCATTTAAAGCAAATTGTGTATATTAAATTCCATTATTATTCATGATTTCATTTTCATATTTAATAATTATATATATTTTTAAAATTCATATTTAAAATTCATTATTATTAATGATTTTGATTTCATATTTAATAATTACGATTATAATAATTTCTTAAAAATATAACACTTATAAATTTAATTATGAACAATTATTATAATGTTATTAGTAAAATAAATAAGAAAATAACATTTCATAAAAGTATTTTTTCTTTGTAAGCATGTTTGATCAACATATTGTATCTTTCTAGAAATTAAACAATTCACCTTGAAGAATAATTAAACATTATACAACATTAATAGTTATAAGTTTTCGCATTTACAATCCAAAGTAAACGATTTCATAAAACTAAATTTAAACATTATATGACAACTCTAAATTCTAATGAGTGATACATCTTAAATTTAATTTAAAAACATAGATATCGTTAACATACTTATAATACATTTTATAAATCAAACGACAACAACATCAACATGATTTGAAAAACACAATATACATGTGTGCTATACTATTTATATTGCACCGATGCGATTGAAAGTGCACCGATGTGGTTGTTATGTAGAAATGATTCAATAAAGAATTTAATTGACAAAGTATGTATGCAAACTTCCACAATTAAAGTTTTGCAGAAGTTGTGCTTTGCAGAGGCAATCAATCTTTGGTGTCTCTCATAATTTAGTGCATGGACTCGATTCTTTGTCACTTCCTCAGTGCTCTGCCTCGCATCTCCTCTTCTGTGGGTCGTTCAAGTTTCTCCAAGATACCGTCCTCATTATTCCTATAGCCATAATATGAACTAACATCAATTAACTCGTAAATCACATACCTACACCTCCTCTTATTCACCTCGAGGGGGCTTATCAAATAGTTCTTTTAGGATGGGGAGGATTTTGGTAGCCCTGAATTATCTGTAACAAGGACCCTTGCCGGTGGCACCGGGCACATAAATCCATTCCCTTCCAAGTTTGTCATATTGGCCCCTACTTTGGCATAATTAGGACTGCCAAACTCCACAATCAGAGCTTCCCAGTGCCCCTTTTCCTTGTTCAACAAGAAAGGACCTTGGTGGATGTCTTAATTATAACATTGTGTCAACCTCAAGAATGACCTAAGTTCCATATTATATATTTAATTGAAGTTAAGAAGCACATTTGGAAAAACAACCGATGATCCATAAGCTTTCTCAGCATGCATTATCGCTAAATATTAAGCACCGCCTTGGCCTCGACCTGCTCCTCCATGAGATCCTCACTCATGTACTTACTAAGAAGTTCATGTTTCTTCTTCTCCACAACCATGCGCTCGATCACTTTCTCATCCAAAAGGTGCATATGAACAACACATTCTCTCTCTCTCTCTCTCTCTTTGCTTCTGGTTTCCCTTATCGTGCTCTCCCATTTCTTCTGCCACATCCTAATCTTCCTTGAATAAGACTGGCTAAAGGAAATGACTTTACCACTCTTGATCATCAACCTAGCCTCCCTCTAGTTTGAATCGATCCTCTACCATTTCCTCAACGCTCTAGCTTGCATCTCCTCCTCTGTGGTCCACTCAATTTTCTCCAAGATACTATTCTCGTCATCCTTGTTGCCATAATAACTGGTGTTAATTCACTTGTAAATTACATACCTAAACCTCCTCTTCTTTGCCTTGGGGGGCTTATTGAATAACACTTTTATACTGGGGAGGAATTTCCAAGCCACACTTATATAATTGGTTGTTGGAAGATTGTAACATGCCATTTTATAGCAATCAATTTTACAAGTATGACTAGGAAATTCTTCCTTGGCATCAAATAACTATTCGATAAGCCCCTCAAGGATAAGAAGAGGAGCTCTAGGTATGTTATTTACAAGTGAATTGATGCCAGTTATTATGGCAACAATGATGATGAGAATGGTATCTTGGAGAAAGTTGAGTGGCCCGTGGAGGAGGAGATGCAAGCTAGAGCGCCGAGGGAGTGGTAGAGGATTGAGTCTATCTAGAGGCAAGCCAAGTTGATGATTAAGAGTGGGCAAGTCATTTCCATTAAGCTGGTCCTATTCAAGGAAGATGAGGATGTGGTAGAATAAATGGGAGAGCACGACAAGGGAAACCAATAATAGAGAGAGCGAGAGTTTGTTTCCCATGTGCCCCTTTTGGATGAGAAAACGATCGAGAACATGGTTGTGGAGAAGAAGAAACATGCGATTCTTAATAAGTGTATAGGTGAGGATATCATGGAGGAACAAGCTGAGGCCAAGACAGTGCTTGATATTTAACGATAAGGCATGCTGACAAAGCTTATGGATCATCAATTGTTTTTCCAAATGTGCTTCTTAACTTCTATTAAGTTACAATATGGATCTTAGGTCATTCTTGAGGTTAACATGATGTTGTAATTAATACATCGACTAGGGTCCTTTCTTCTTGAACAAGGCAAAGGGGCACTGGGAAGCTCTGATCGTAGAGCTTGGAAAACATAATTATGCCAAAGTAGAGGCCAAGATGACAGACTTGGAAGGGAATGAACTTGATGTGTTTGGTGCCACCAACAAGGGCCCCGGTTACAGCTACTTTGGGGCTACAAAATTCCTCCCCATCCTCAAAGATATATTCGATAAGCCCCCTCTAGGGGAATAAGATGAGGTGTAGGTATGTGATCTACAAGTGAATTGATGCCAATTCGTATTATGGCTATAGGAATGAAGAGGATGGTATCTTGGAGAAAGTCAAGCGGCCCATGGAGGAGAAGATGCGAGGCAAAGCACCGAGGAAGTGGCAGAGGATTGAGTCCATATGCTAAATTATGAGAGGCACTAAAGAGTGACCTTTGTTTTTCCCTCCACAAAGCTAAACCTCCACAAAATGTAACTGTGGAGGTTTGCATATGTAGTTTGTGGATTAAATTGTTTTTCTTCTCGCTATTACTATGCTCAACGTTGTCGTCATATCTGATTCACATAAAATTCATTTTAGGCACATATATAGGTGAAACAAATTTCAAATATAAAATACAAACACATATAACTAATTTGTATTTATAAAAAGCTGAAATTAGTTTTTGTATGCAAAGAAAATGTGAAAAAGTAGTTGGTGCTATTAATTACTTCATTCACATCACTACCGATGCTCCACATCAGACATAAGGCATCGAAAAATAGCGTGTTAAATTTAACACACTGGTGCATCATTGTTAGTCGAGCACCGCTATCTATAGCGGTGTGTTGTGATATATAGCGCACTAGTTAAAGGTTGTCATACAAAACGACCCGCGATGTCATTTCACATATGAACTGTGTAACTCAGGGTGGTTGGTTCTACGAAACGCACCACTGTAGTAGAATATTTTAATGATAAACCAAGCAATGCTCTTGGCTATATGAAACACACCGGTACTCTATGTTCATTCGAGCACCAAATGATTTTTAAAGGTGTGTTGTCTTTTATGATGCACCAGTAATGGGTGAATTTTAAAAGATGCACTGTAATGTTAATTTTTTAAATATTTTTCCCGGTGCAACTCACTTAACCACACCAATTCATTTTGGTGAATGTAACGCATCGACAGTCCATTTTAGATTTATATGCTTTGATATCGATGCGTTTGTCTTATAACACACCGGTAACAAGGCATCCCATAAGACGAATTGATATGGTAAATTATTATGTATTTTGCTCGTTGTCTTGTAGTACACAACACTAGTGCATTCTATTTATTTGATGCACTGCAGAGCAATTTTTTTTTCTTTCAAAAATTGGGTGCTGCGTTTGATTAATAGAACACACTGGTGTGTTTATCTCAGTTGGCGCATTGCCTAAAATCTTAGCGGTGCTTACCATAAGACGCAATGCACTGATAATTTGTGAAAATTTAGTCCGGTGCCATGCTGTTTACAACACCGGTGTGTTGTTTGGACCTAGGCACACCAACATGTTAAATTGTTTTATTGCAACTTAAGTAGTGTGATGTGTTAATATAAAAGCATCACTACTACCGTGTTGTTGGAGCATCAACATTTTGTTTAACGATGCATTTTGTTTTCAAGAGCACCGATAATGGGCCATCCACCGATATGCTCGACAACACCAATGCATTTGGTTAACATAAACACACTACCACCCCAATTTTATGGAATGTAAACACAATGTTGCACTTTCGCTAACCGAACGCACCGGTGCGATATAGTTTCCAGAGCACTAACACAATTTTAGTGGTTCTTCATCTAGTATAACACACCTGTGTTTTTGTTGACACTATGGGCACGACTCCATTATATTGATTTATTGAAAATTAAACAATGTGATGTGTTATTATGAACGCTCTGGTGCTACCATGTTGAAGAAGCATCATTGTTTTGTTTAATAGTGCTTTGGGAAGCATAGAGCATCGGATACGGGGAGTCAAAGGAACCACCTTTCTATGCCAAATTGAGCAATATATGTTCCTATGTAGTTCTGTTAATGACACCGGTGCATTTGTTTAAAATGATTGCACTGTTGAGTTAAATTTTATGTGTTGTATTTTGAGCAATGCACTTGGTTAAATGGAACACATCGATGCTTCTGTGTTCGAAAATCACAGGCATGTTGTTTATCGAGTGTTGTCTTTTATAACACACCAGATACAGTTCATTTAAGAGGAAGCACCAATTAAGTACAATAAAAATTAGACGCACCGGTTGCGGTGCTTATTGTGAAGTTAGCACAGGATGCACCGCTCCGTGGCGAGCTAAATCAAAACGATGCATCGCTCTGGGGCGAGCTAAATCGAAACGGTGCACCATGTGGAGTCATATTTTTTTTTGAAAAAAGTCCCAAATTTCAAGCTCGATTCAAAATTTAAACAAATGAAAATGCAAATGGGAAGGTAATAAACAAATTACCTAGACTCTTATGTCCCGAGGAGACATGGTTCCATCGTTGAGAGGAAATGAAAATTCATGGCAATTTCCACAAATTGGAAATGTGTGGAATCTACCGGTGGAGCTATCCAACTTGTTGAGGAGCATCGGAAATAGGGTGTCCTTAAGAAAAGAGTGAGAACTAGTTCTTGCTTGAGAGATTGGAAACACAAGAAGAGGTATCTCAATGAAAATCATTCTAGTAATTTTTTTTATTTACCCTACTGTTGTGCACCATCGAACAATTTTATGCACTCATATGTAAGATTCAATGGAACATGTGCGCTTTGATCGGTGCTTGTTATTTTTGTTATAACTTATGACGGTGCATTTGAACATCTACACACTGGTGCGTATGTACTGTAAAGGTGCATGAAAAAAATGTCCGCAAAAACCTTCAGCCGCCTGCGTTCGCTAACAACCTTTGCTGTGAACAATGATGGTTCATTTGAACATTTAAGCACCTGTGCAATATGTTTTAGGTGCACACCAGTGAGGATGTACCTCAAAGGTGTATCAGTAAAAAAACCTCCGCAAAAGCCTCCAGTCGACCACCTCCGCTAATAATCTCTGCTATAAATAGCTAAGGGATAATTTTTTCGGGGAGGTTCCGTAAAAACCTCTACAAGAAGGTGTTCTCCTTGTAGTGACTCAATGCCATATTAATTTTCTCATGTGTTTGAAGATCTGGGTTTCTTTGATGTTTGAATATATTCTAACTGCTACGTTGAATGTATTCTAACTATTGCTTTGAATGCGAACAAAGCATTTTCGATTTGAGTGCATCCACTATGCATTCATGGCAGTGTTTCTAGTGTCTGGAAACTCATGCTTAACTGTTGGAGACTCAAGATGATTGTTGGAGACTCTACTAGATGTTAATATGGAGGTTGTGTGCTATTTCATGGCATCTTTAAGTAATTAATTGTAGGAATGAAAGCGTGGTTTTCCAACCAGTGGAATGTAATTAATAGATAACTAAATCAAAGTGTTGGAATATAGCATGAAGAAAAAATTCATAATATTAATTCATGTGGATATGTAGTGTGTGGATATGTAGCCCATGGATCTGCAACAAATGATTTTGTATCAAATAGACAAATGTGTAGCAAATAGTTCTACAACAAACAATTCTATAACAAACATATCTACAACAATTTGTAAACTAATCCTTTATTCAAAGGTAAATACAAATACACATTTTTCCTAATGTTTAATTAGAAAATCAAATGAAATAATAGAGAATGCAATGGAAAAATGTCTTGAGCCTAAATCCAACGTTTGAGTCTAAAAAATGATTAATACAAGGTTATGGGTAAGTGAAAAGGGCATATAAATAAGGGAAAGAGGGTGGAAAAATATCGTAAAATTGTGACTCATAATCTCTCCCCAACTAAATATGTTGCATGTCCTCATGCAACCATGTACCCTTGTATATATACTCCAAAGTCTGATGAACCAAGTTGTAAGACCCATACTGAATGACACTTCTATTTTTCAAATGCATTTTTTTTTTTCGACGGAAGAAATTACGAGAAACCCTCTGAGTACTTCCCCGTGATTCATGGATGGTAAACGAGGTAAATTGTCGGCCCTGATTATGGAGCCTAACCCCAAGGGGATCAAGAGAGTTGAACTCGTGACCTCCTTAATTTTTCCCTGGGGGAGAGATCTCACGTCTGGCTTAAGACTACTTGAGCTAACCCTTGGGGCTTTTCAAATGCATAATAACTAAGTCTATTGTCAATATTTTTTTCATTTACCTTGACTACCCAATAGAATATTGTGTTGATTAAAACATATCAATTTCTTACCCAACATCATCTTGAAATCACTTTCAAATAATGGCTGACCCATTTTTCAAAGTCTATAGTGGATCTGTAGCAACCTGATGGATCTGCAACAAATGTTACCAGTGATCTACAACGACTTCTACAGGTCTGATAAATAATCAATTTCACTCAAAGGATGATTTGGGTATTTGAGATTTTTTTTTTGTGGGTGTATATCTAATTTAGTGCTTCCTTCTACCAAAATATTAAATACCTAGTTCATAGATCTTGTGATATGAACAAATCATTACTTGGGCATTTGTAATTCTTGTCCAATGAAAAGGCCAGTAATGGAATGTTTTGTGAATACTCAATTAACATTGTATATGATAATCATGGAGTACTTTGTAGCTCATAACAACTTGAATATGTGAACCGATATATGCATCAATGAACCATTGAAATGAATCCAGTCTCACACCTTTAAATATTGATGAGCAATTGATGGAAACTTATACCTTTATAGAGACTTTAATTCTCGATGCATAATGATTTTGGAAATGGCATGCTTTGTGTAGGAATTACTTCTACAAAAACTTTTTCTTCTACATGTTCTTATGGAGCAACATATTTGTCTTCATTAGCAGTCTCCTGAGCTTGTCCCCGTGTTTCTACTGTTATTTTTCTCTAATGATGGTTCTTGTGGAGCAACAACTATGTTTTCTTCTACTTCTATTGTCAGTTCATATGGAGCAACAATACTGTATTTTCTTGTAATAGTTGCTTTAGCAGTGACAGATGACCTGGTTCATATTTTCTTTGAATATGAATGAAGCTGAGTATCTTTTTGGGTGTTGTGCTAGTTTCCTTTGGAATAATTGTAGCCTGCTATGTGTCGTCATCAATACTGTCTTGAAAATTATATGAAGGGTTGTTGACAAAATATTTTGTATGCTTAGGGATGTCTTCAACGTACTCTTAAAGAAGATCTTCTTCTGTAGCAACTTGTTCTACTGCAGGTTCTTGTGGTGCAGTAGTTCGTTTGTCCTGAGTAGCCCTCATAATTTGCTTTGTTGCTTCATTTCCTATTGCTAGTTCTTATGTGGAAAAAACATGGTCTTCTATTGTTGGTTCTTGTGTAGCAATAACAAAGCTTCTTAATGTTGGTTCTTGTTTAGCAACATTAATGTTTTCTGATGTCGCTTCTTGTGTAGCAACATCATTATTTTTCTTTGAGCTAGTTGCCCCATCAACTTCTGCAACATCAATAGATCTAGTCCTTTTCTTTCTTCGATATTTAGGGGGGTGTGATGGAATGGATTTGAACCATAGAAGTAGAGTAAAATGATGTCATGGTCCAGTGGAGTGGTGAAGGTTTTGGATTGAACAAGGATGGTCATGGTGTGGTTATGATAGGTAAATCCATGGTCAATGTTCTCCCCGCAACTGGAGAATTTTTATGTCCTAAAAATATTGACAAATGGTAAAGAAGTAGGATAGAAGTAAAAACAAGAGAAAGCTTAAGTGACTTTCTAAATACAAACCCATAACATTTAATGAATTTGACAACAAATTAGAAAGAAGAACGCAATTCTACATAACTAAGAAATCCATGACATCTGCAGCAAGTATATGACATCCTGAGAAATAGGGGATCCGGTAAAAAATGGGTTTCTTTTGATTTGTTGTCTCGACTAGTTTTGTAGCAGATCCCTCACAAGCTCTCATGGAAAGAATTTTTGTAGTGAACATGATGAAAAAGTGAGTAAACGACTGTCAACACGATTTCCACTTGGTTTTGAGATGAGTTAATTGAATCCCTAAGGGGATACTGCTTCTGCAACATGTTGTTCTACTATAGGTTCATGTGGGGTAGCACTCTCTTCCTCGTGGGGATTTTCTTCAACTGCTTTATCTAATATTGGTTCTTGTGTAGAAACAACATGGATTTCTGAGGTTGGTTCTTGTGTAGCAATAGTAGGGCCTTCACAGGCTGGTCCTTGTGTGGCAACCTTATGTCTTGTAGGTGATGGTTCTTGTGTGGTAACACCTATTTGTTCTTCCTTGATAAATGTGCCAACTTCTTTAGTAGTAGAATCCCTTGCAGTTGGTTCTTGTGTGGCAACCACAATGCTTATTGATGTTGTTTATTATGTAGCAATACCAATATTGTCCTCAAAACTTGTTGTTTCTGTTACTTTTGTAGCAATGGTGGATCTTGTCCTTATTTTCTTTGGAACCTCTAGAGCGACCACGAAAATTCTTGTTGTTTCAGACCTCTTTCTTACTGATGAGCCTAAATTTGTACCTCCTGTGGAAGCAAAAGGGAATTCTTCAGCAATGGGGCATGGTATGATCTCTTCTCTCTAAGGGTACAAAACTCAACTGGAAAGAATATTGTGGATCTGTGAAGTGCTTCTAAAAATAGAAACATTCTATAGAATTTGTAGCACATTGTTAGATGCTAAACTTGGAGGAAGTGTGCTAGAACAAGATTAGTAGTAGGTAGACAACAACAAAACTTCTAGTGGATTGGTAGCAACAAACTCTTACAAGTATTTATTCAACAACAACTGAAACTAGAAAGGCGATAGGATAGCTAGGTAGCTCAACATTGTAAGTGGGCTAAGTTACATTATTATGCAGGTTAGAAGTGGGTGGAGTGGGAAGTTACGGAGGCATTTGTGTAGGAAAGAAGTGGGCTAAATTTTTGATTTGGTAGCAATGGTTACATGAGTGATATTCTTCTGAAGCCCCGAGGAATTTTTTTTGTATTCTATGTCAACCACATAAGCAAAGGAGACTTCATTGACTTCAACATGCACTTTTATTTTAATTATCTTTGAGTTGGAGAGAAGAAAATGCATTGGCATACCATAGTTCTGCAACAATAGATAATATTAGGTCTCTTTGAAGGCTTCTTTGTGCAACAATGGTACCGTTGATGAATAATGATGATAGATCATTGACTCTTCTTGCTTCTATAACACTGTTTCTTGACTTCTGTAGCACTGCCCCTTGACTACCCTAACACTTTGTCTTCACTTGGTCGTCAAATCAAATTCTTCATTTGCGACGTACTCTATCCATTTACAACTTTATGAAAAAGCTTGGTGTTGTTGGTCAATAGCTTGATTTATTCCATAGCAAGATCCTAGGAACTTGAAATTTAGACATGGTTCATTCAAGGACTCTGCATTGCATGATATTGATCTTGTTTGGATATATTGGAAATATGCTCTTTTCTTAGAAATGGGTCTTCATAAAACAATTCTTCATGGATTGACCTTCTTGATCTTTTTATGACCTACAAAAAACTGGCACTTGTTTTTAATAAAAGGTGAGATTGTGGAAAAGGTGAGGTGTATGAACTTTCTTCTTCCAATAAATATAAAAAAAATTGCAAATATTGCATATAAAACAAATCTAAAAAGCATACATTAAACAATTTTCATTTTTTGCCTACTAAGGAGTGGTGGCTAGCCTAGACTACCCAGCAATGTTTTAATGATAACTTTTTTGTTTGGTGTCTGATTGAAGTGATTTCAAATCCAGATTAAAATAGATTCATATTGATATATCTAGTAGAAACATTTTTTTAAAATATCTTGAACTCATATGTCAAATTTGTTGAGGAACAACTTACGTGATAGA
>ML796872.1:241424-276291 GCA_009831015.1 Picea engelmannii
TGAAAGTGAGAAAACATAGCCAAGTATCTGTGGTTAAAAATTCAGCTTGTGGGTCGTTGTAGTTTGGGAGTTACACTCCGTGGAAAATAGGGTTTGTGGCTAGTCCTGAAACTAGTCAAAATCAGGTGTTTCGGGTAAAAACAACATAACTTCTTCATAACAGATCCAAATTCAGTGAGACTAATTGTGTTGATTATATTATAGTCTGTAGTATGATCTGTAATAGTTTTAGATCTATTCATCAAACATGTTGTGTGGGGCACACTCTACAAGGTCGTTGTCTAGAATAAGCCAAAATTAAGCAAGGAATGCCATTTTTGCTATAAATCCTTTTCTGAGAGGTTCCAAGTAGTGCCACTTGCAGGAATTGCATAAAAAACAATGAAGAACATTATGTATCAGTTTTGGATCTTTATTCAGTACAGGTACAAAGTTATGATTATTTCAAGTTAGGGTTGTTGACTAATCCAAAACTAGTCATGGTTGAGACAAGCAGTTGATGAGTTGGCACATACATGAGGCATATAGTTGATGATGTTGGTACATATTGATGAGTCATTGTTGATGAGAAGTTGACACATGATTGGTATATACTTGGTACATGGTTGGATGCACTTGTTTATAGTACAGGTTGATTACAGGTTGTTTGGCACAGGTTGGTGCATGGTTGATGCTCTTGTTTTTGGTACAGATTGATATCTGTTGAGGATTGTTGCCTCATCTCAGTTGGTGCCGAGAATGCATGCTGAGTCTTGCATATAGAGATGGTGCTCTTGTAGAGTTGTACTCTATTCAGTTGTTGCTGATAAACCCCAAGGATTGTAGTCCGTAATAAAAAGAAAATTGTACATACATCTTGTGTTCTTTGTGTTCATTGTGGTGATGAATTGTTGATGATATATTGCTGACATATGTTGCTGATATGTATTCACATTTAACCGATTATTAATGACAACAATGAGTAATGAGTAAATGTCAAATGCTAACTAATGAGTTTTGTGTAAGAGGGAAGTTTTGGGAAAAAAATCCCCACACTCATTCACCCCCCCTCTAAGTGTGGTAGGTGTGTCCAACAGATTCTCCTTTACCTAACATCCATATATACAACCATTATGTTATGGAGAATGAATAAATCAAACACCTGATCCAAGAACTAATTCTGAAGGGCCACATTAGACCAAGCTCCTCACCTTGCAGGAGCCCAATTGTTATGGTACATAAGAAGGATGAGACATGGCCACTTTGTATTGATTACAGAGCCTTGAACAAGATCACAATAAAAATTGGTACTCGATCCCTCGAATTGATGATCTTCTCGATCAACTCAAGGGAGACAATTTTTTTAGTAAGATTGATTTGAAGTTAGGCTACCACCAGATGCCGATTGAGCAAATTGATGTATGGAAGACAACCTTCAAGTCTAAAGAAGGTCTCTTCGAGTGGTTTGTGTTGGGGTTCTCTCATATCGCTTGGGCCCTAAGCCAGGTGACTAGGGGTGGAGAGAAGGCCAAGTTTGTTTAGGCTACATCCCAACAAAAATCATTCGAGGATTTGAAATTCCACCTCTGCTCAACACCATTCCTTATTCTGCCAGACCTGCAACAACCATTTGAGATTGAGATAGATGCTTCAGGTTATGCAATTGGTGCACTCCTCACTCAACATGGGCATCCGATGGCTTATCATAGTGAAAAATTATATGATGTTGTTTGCAGATACCCCACCTATGAAAAAGATATGCACTCCATTGTGTAGGCATGCCGACAATGGAAGCATTACATTGTAGGGAAGGAAACAATCATCCACATTAATCACAAGCCTTTGAAATTCATTCAAACACAAGGAAAGTTACATAATTACCGCCATCAGAAGTGGTCCACGTACCTGTAGCAATTCCACTTGAACATCAAGTACAAGAAGGGAAACACCAACCATGTCGTAGACTACCTCAATTGACTCCTATTATCGAACTAATCGGTAGGTGCAGACACTAACAGATCTCCCTAGATCCACCTGGATCTAGAACAAAACATGACAAGACATGACTCTTTCCCTAAGTTATGACCATTGAATTAACTAGTAAGGAGGAACAAGTGACATACCTTTGTATTGCTTCCTTGGGTCTTTGTTGCTCCTGCTTCGCTCCGGTGCTCTTGTGAGGTCCAGACCAAGACAACACAAACCAACCAAAGTGAAGATAGCAAAATGTATTCAATCGTCAACTTATGTGTATGAACAAGGAATTACACAATAAAGAAAGAATGACTTTATGGGAAAAGGACATGCTGCTGTATCATATTAATCGAAAGTAGAAGATACAACCAGATCGCCTTGATGTCGCAAGATTCCTTTCGGTGACTCTTGGTTCCAACACACACACTTTCTCGATCTTTGCATGAAGAAGATCCAATTCCTCTTGATAGACTTGCTAGAGTCTCGAAGCTCCTGTTCAAGCTGGGTTCTTCACACAATTCCTTCACCAATTCTCCAATTAATCTTGCTTAACCTTTTCCATGAGAATCCTATAAATATATAGGAGAAGATGAGATGGTTACATGGATGAGAATGATCCCACCAAATCAGGGAAACCAGTAAAATGATAACCATTCGAATGCCAACCCATTCTCTAGAATATTCCCTTTTAGAACCCTCGAGACTCCTTCCTTTTTCCAAGCTTGAGAACAAGTTCGCACCCTAGGTATAGAGCACAATGCGAGATGTTCGCACCCTAGTTGAAGGTGGCCTGCGAGAATGGGTCATTCTCGCACCTTAGGCTACAAGCAGCCTGTGAACTCTCTTCAAAAATATGTTTTCTGGAAAGAGATGAATGTCACTTTTCTCAAGAGAAAGTTCTTGTTGGGAGCCTGAGTACACCATCATCAGTACACCATTAAGATGACAAAAATCATGGGTAAAAGAATGCCCCCCAAAGTATGAGGCCGGAATCAGTGACATCCGAAATACTTTGTAAACTGCGTGTGTGTGTCGAAAACCAGGAGCGCACCAAATAAAAAACCTGCGAACAATCAAGCATCTGCAGAATATCATACTAGTTCTGAGGTAGGCATTCCCATATCTAGATCACAGATGGATGACATCATAAACATAGGTCATGGACACCAATCATACACCGTGGATCCATGCTGTCAAAATATCGCATAGCCACCAAGAATACATTGTGGATCCATGCAAGAAAATTCAAATAGAGACGACATAGCCATGAGACATACAAAGTGGATCTATGTGTCGGAAAATTATACATATTCCATCGCAACCTAGGCCAAAGAGATAAGATCCAGGGTCTTCAATCCCGTCACCTAAAAGTACGAATCTAACCATGTGATTACATGTGTTGAAGTTGAACATGGTAGAAACCACTTGATTACCGGTCATTGATGAAACCGTTAACAAGTGCGAGGGAAATCACCATTAATGTCAATGACTCCCAAGGTACACTAGTACAATCCACCGAATGTGAATAAATGAGTTGAGGTCGAACATCCGATGGAATCTCTCGATCAAGGGTCGATGATGAAAACCCACTATCGAAAGCGAGGAAACCTACCATTGAGGCACGCAAGTCCCAAGGTACCAAAGAATTTCTAAGTCTTGTTTTCGGATAATGAGCTGGAGTCGACGGAACAAAACTCGTCACAGGAGGGCCTTGATATATCCCCCATCAATGACATGAAATGAGTAACAGATTTTGAAGGTGGAACAAAGTATGATGTAAGTTGAACTGGACACAGAGAAGGCCGACACAGAGAGAATGGACAACTGCAGATGGCCGACTCGATAGAGGTTTTGGATGAACTTCTCTTGAACATATGAATGACACGACCAATGATTTGGCAGCATTGACTCAAAGATGACTCAGGATATGACCTTATAGCAAATTGAATGAGAGACAAATGGATTTCCAAAACCGGCTTCATATAATGAATAAGGGGGTGTCATGTTCAACAACGACACTTACTGCCAATAATATGAATACGAAAACACATCCCTTTCCCAAATTTTCCCCCACCATTTCTGGCGAGTACCTCTTTATTTTTACGCAAGCTTGAGGAGGATAACATATGCTTGTTGATGTAAGCTCATCCTTTGGATGAGTCCTTCGGAGTATGTTTAACGAACCCTAGGAAGGAGTGGTTCGGTCCCATTACGGGTCTGTCAATGTTTGTTTAACGAGTCCAAAGATAGAAAACTTGAAGGTTTTTCATGATTATAGAGTCTGGAAAAACACTTAAAAGAGGACTCTCTCAGTTCCTTTTTCGTAAAATAGTCTGATGAGACCGAAAAAGAGATAAATTATCGCCCAATAGACACTTTCTACAAATACTTAAACAAGCGTGAAAATAGCAAGGTCACTCGGCGATCTTTTCATGTTTAGAGAGTCTGAAAAGAGCTTAAAGTGGACTCCAAGGGGTTCCTTTTTCGTGTAACCTTGTTGAGCCTGAAAAAGTGATAAAAGTGCGCTCGATCACGTTCTCATGTATTTTCGAGCATGAGAACAAACAAAGACCAAGCTCGAGGTTTTGTACAAAAACCATAAAAAACAATCAAAACATGCGATGAAGAAGAGAAAAAATATTCGTATCCCTGTGCATGAACATCGAGGTCGTTACGTCTGTAAAATTTGCACTCATAAGGGTATTAGGCATTAGGTTTAATAAATAAAACAATTATAAAAACCAATAACAAATGGTAAAAGTAAATATAAGTGGGTAAAATTTCTTTTTACCATAGTCATTGTAACTTTGCCAATATTTTAGTCCAAAACCCCTCTTTTGCCCTTGAATTTTGGCGCTCGATTGCGGGAGGTACGAGCATCCATTCGACGAACCGTCTCCGACAGTGAGGTAAGCTCCTTGTCCTCTATCTTTTCCTGGTTCAATTTTTCATTTTCATTGGTAAAAATCATGTTTTTGAGTTTGTTTTAGGGGTTAAAGTTGCGCTCAGCCATTCTTGCAGGCCAGCCACATGGGACTTGCGAGAATGCATCATTCTTGTAGGTGGCCCCAAAGGCACCTGCGAGAACCTCGCACTGTGCCTAAAGGGCACCTGCGAGAACCACAAAGTGAGAAAATTCTTTGAAGTTTTCTCAATGAAAAATATACCAAGTGTTGAATAGAGTTGCTGACCTTCTTCTTATGTTTCTTATGCAGGTATTTGGCTATCACCATGGTTTTGGAATGGCGTGAAAGAGAGCATGAAGAAGATGAGCTATTGCCGGGAATAACCCGGGCACTGCTGCCGCTTTGCGAGACCGTGGTCTCCTGAAATTCTTTCGTATCTCGGGTATGCTGGCGCAAGTCAGGTTATTGGAGTACCTTGTGCATATGTGGGACCTGGACCAACAAGTAGTCCATGTAGGAGTCCACACATTGTCCTTGGATATCGAGGACATTTACTTCTTGACAGGACTAGCACGGCATGGGTACGACGCGAGCCTGACTGGTAGCAGAGGTGGTGGGCTTCCCATGAGTGAATACTGCCATTTGCACTGTGTTCCAGAGGCGGAGAGGAGCAAAGGAAAGGTAGCCATTTGGGGGGTGCGGGATTTGACCCTTCACACTATTTTATTCACCATTCCTTGTATGGCTGGGAGCGCTGCTCCTCGCATGGCTCTCCAGAGCTACTTTCAGTATGCCATAGAGTGTACTGAGCCTCAGGTTTTTAATTGGGCAGACTCAGTCCTTCGTAGCGTGAAGAGGCAGTTAACTAAATGCAGTCGAGGCAACTTGAAGCAATTTGGGTACGGGTCATTGTTGGTGTCCTTCTTTCTTGAGAGGGTTCCCTTGCTGAGGTTGCAGGTTGAGTGGGGTTTACTGGCTCCAGCAGATCCAAGAATGCTGAGGTGGTGTCAGCTCATGGCCCGACACGTAGCTGGACCAATTATCAAATACAATGATGCCTTCTTTGACTGGTTACGACCACAGATGCTGATGGTTGATGATTATGCCTATGTCGGGTTGGACTTCTGAGGAGATTCGGACTTGGCCCTGCCCGAGGGTGCTTAGTGGAGAGATCTTGGTAATAAGTACACATTTTTATTTTTTAAATGTTTTGTGTGAATTTTATCATATGCAAATGTTTTTATGTTCGTCCAAGGTCTAATTACAAAATTCTTTTTTGATGACACAGACATGGGGCCTTACTGACCACCTGGTACTTCTCCTATTCAGCGACGAGGAGAGGTGGCTCCAGTGCCATGATGGGACACTGAAGATTATGAAATGGTGGAACAAAACTTGGAGGGTTTGACAACAAACATTCCAGACATGCCCCTTGGAGAGGTTCCGCGACGTTATCAGCGTTATACAGTAGGAGTTTCAGAGTCCATTGGCCGACTGCTTCATAGGGTTGCCCAGGCAGTCGTGTGTTACCGTGAACGTCATCCATGATGTCACTTTGTAGAAGCTATGAGCTTCAGATTTTGAAATTTTGGTCCTCGGACATAACTTTTTGTAAAAAACTTTTTTGATCATTGTATATACATACGACTTCTACCGGTTTGTCTTGTGTTGTGTGAAAATTGATGTGATTGATTTATAAATGACCCAAATGTCTGTCTAATACATAGTTAGCTAATGCATCAATTAATGTATTTAGACATCTAAGAATATGTTGATACTCAATATAATAAAAACAACGTTCCAAGAGGCGAATTCGCAAATACACCCGTAACAAAGTAGGACTTCGAATAGCATAGAAATTACTTAACTGTAGTACTACGAGCTGCGAATTGAGTCGCACAACCAAGTGACAGATACCGAGTGAGATAACATCAATCAACAATTCGATAACGACGCTATACTCTGCAATATTGTTGGTCGCACGGCCGAGGCACACACCTCATAAAGTGACAAGTTTGTTTGTAGGGGCGTAAATTGCCCATGCAGCAGAAGCAAGGTTCTGAGGACTACGGCTAGCGCCATCAGTGAAGCCAATGTAGGGTAGTGAAGACTCCGACATCTGGAAATCAAACACAACATCACATAAGGGCAGAGACCAGATAACGACAAAAGCAAACTACAGTAACACACAAGAAATATGATACAATAAAAATACAAGTACTCGTGCACAGGTGATCTTATGCATAGTACTCCTTCAAGTACAACCCATTTTTGGGTTCACTCAAAGGGATACCATTGTAATCTACTAACTCGTAGGCTCCTTTTTCCAAAACTCATCTAACGATATAAGGACCTCACCACATGGCTTCGAATTTTCCAGCTCCTAGCATATCTCGATCTTGTTCGTAGAGGAGAACTAGATCTCCTTCGGAGAAAATGCGAGGCTTGACATGTTTGTCGTATTGGGCCTTGACACATTTTTTCTGAGCTTCTATGACTAGGGTAGCATCGTGTCGAGTTTCGTCTAATCGCATAAGATACAATAGACGTTCTTCCTCAGCAGAAGTGTTTGGTAGGAGTTCAACAACTAGTTTTAAAGAGGGTATCTCGCATTCGATCGGGAGAATGGCTTCCAAACCATAGACTAACTGGAAAGGTGTAAACCTAGTAGCGGACTTGACAGATGTTCGGTAAGCCCACAATGCCGAAAAAAACATTGTGTGCCAACTTTTTTTGTGAATCCCTATCATTCGTCGGAGCATGGTTATGAGAACTTTGTTAATTGCTTCGACTTGGCAATTGGCTTGTGGGTAATAGGGTGTTGAGTTTTCATGGTGAAGACCCAACTTTTCAGTGAGTTCGAACATCATGAAGTTTCTAAAGTGGCTACCGTGATCAGTGACGATAGCCTGGGGAACACCAAAATGAGCTATGATGTGATTAAAAATGAATAATTCTGCGGTCTTTCCAGTATTGTCAAATGTCGGCATCGCCTTGGCCCATTTCGTAAAATAATCTACGGCTACAATAATGTATCCATGCCCCCCGGCCGAGTGAGGGTGACATGTCATGAAATTGATGCCCCATTTCGCAAAGGGACCAATGGAGACCAAAGGGTGAAGAGGAGTGGGATGTGACTGTATCTTATGATTATAGGTCTGGCAAGCGTGGCATTTTTGGACGACGATTATGCAGTCATTAAATAAAGAAGGCCAAAAATACCCTGCTTGTAAGATCTTCTGGGCAGTAGCATACCCGAACATATGACCACCACAGGTCCAGAATGGCAATCATTTAAGGCTTTCTTGGCTTCATCGAACGTGAGGCAGCATCGAAAAACTGAGTCAATCCCCCAATGATAAAGAGTGTCCCCGAGGATAATATATTGATGGGCATGGTAGCGTATTCGACGCCGGTTAGTACTAGACAAATTGGGCTGGAAATTCTGGGTTTGGAGATATATGATGATATCGCCATACCAAATATCATCAGAACTAATGAGGAAAAGGGATTCATCAGGTAATGAATCGGCTGCTACATTTTTCGTTTGAGAGTAGGGAAAGTCGCATATCAACTCGACAAACATTAAGGACTTCTTGGACTTGGCTCGTTCAAATTCCAAGTCAAACTCCTGGAGTATCACAATCCATTTGGAGTATTTTCCCCCGAGAAATTGACGTGTGAGAATGTGTTGCATAGGGTTGCAGTTAGAAATCACTGTAGTCTTACGAGAGAGGATATAGTGCCGGAAGCGTTGGATTGCTTGGACGGCTGCCAAGGCCAGTTTTTGACATGTAGATACTTGGTTTCGGTAGGCGTTAAACTTCGACTCAAGTAATAGATAACATGTTCTTCATGAGAATCATCCTCTTGGAAGAGAACCATAGCGATGGTGTAATCCGAGGCTACGAGGTAGAGGAAATAATCGCGACTATAATCGGGGGGGGAAGAGAAGCGAAGCACGTGTCAGGGATAGTTTCAAAGATTCAAAGGCTTTGTTTGCGATGGTATCCCATACGAACTCAGACCCCTTTTTGAGGAGTCACGTAAATCCACGAGTTATATCAGCGTAGTTTGGGATGAAACGACGAAGAAAGTTTTCTTTCCCTTGCAAACTTTGTAACTGGAGAAGTGTAGAAGGAGGAGGGAGATTAAGGATTGCCTCGAACTTTAAAGGATCTACCCTGATCCCTTGACATGAAACAATAAAGCCTAGAATTCGGCCGGATTCCACGCAGAAAACACACTTGTGAGGATTCAAGCATATATGGTAAAACCAATAGGGAACGAAAATGGCTCGGAGGTGGATGGGATGATCGACTCGACGCATGGAATGAGCGGGTAAGTCGTCTAGATATGGTTGCATGATGTGATTGATATCATGGAAGGCATAAGACATAGCACGTTGAAAAGTTGCACCAGCGTTCTTGAGACCGAAAGGGAGTTTCTGATAGGTGAAAGTGCCCCAAGGACAAATAAAAGCAGTCTTGTGTTGATCCTTGGGAACAATATTGATTTGATTATATCTGGAGAAACCATCCATCAGAGAGAATATTTCGCTTCCGGCGCAATCGTTGACAATCTGATCGACAAAGGGGGTAGGAAAGTTGTCTTTAGGACAAGCTTTGTTAATATCCCTATAATCAATGCATACATGAATCATGCCTTGTTTCTTGTCAATCGGGACAAGATTGGAAACCCAGTCAGTGAGACCCACCGGGTAAATAAAGACGGCTTTTAGAAGTTTCTCGACTTCAAGTTTGATAGCAGCTGCTTTACGTAGGTGAACTGGACGAAGGTGTTTCCGAATGGGTTTAGCATCTGGGTATGTCTTGATCTCATGTATCACAATGTCGGGGTCGATACCCGACATTTCTTCGTAGCTCCAGGCGAAGATGTCACGAAACTCTTTGAAAAGTGACGTGTAGGTGACAATTTCGTCAGGAGAACACGAAGCTCCGATATGCACATTTTCGACAATTCCATGTTTGATGGATATGTCGAGGGGAATAGTAGGTGAGATATTGCTTAAGTTCCCTTCAGAAAACACATCGTGTGTGGACTCGGGAATGATTGAAATGACGACAACAGTCGACGGGGTCGAGATCCGTTGGTAGTTCTCGATGGTATGTTGCTCTAGGAAGAGGATGGAATGGTGATGTCCATCATCCCAAGGGGTGTCTTCCATGACAGACATGATCATCTTGTCTGTGGGAAAAATGACATGGAAAGGATCTGGAGATAACTCACCAAGAGAGGGGGTAGAACGGGTTGCCGATTGAATGGCCTGATAGGCAGATTCGACCGGACTTAATGACATTTCGTCGCCGTAACGAAGATGATCGCCAGGGTCAGGTACCATCCATGGGTCGTGAGATGCAAGAGTTCCGTGAATCGAGGTGGAGATCATGTTGATTGAAGCAATGGATGAGCGTGGAACATCGGGTGGTGGAATGGGGAAAGTACCCATTAACGAAGAGTCTTTGAGAAGGCCTACACCGACGTTCTCGTAACCTGGTGGGGTTTTAGTGATGAACGGTACGTTTCCAGTACGGGTATACAAGTTAAAGAAGGCTAATTGGTCGACGGTGACTACCTTTCCTTAATGTGGGAAACGTACAACCCGAAAAAGAGTCGACACAACTGCGCGCATGGAATCGATCCAGCTACGGCCAAGCAAAAGATTGTAATTGAGAGGAGCGTTAAATACTTCCACTTCGACTTGGGCCATTTTTCCTTCTAGCGTGATTGGCAATGAAGAAAGGACACCGTAGGGCTTAAAACCAGAGCCATTGAAGGCTTTGAGAGTGTTCTGGGATTCAGTCAAAGAGGGAGAGCCAATGGCTTTCCAGCAGGTAACAGACATGACACACGTCGAGGCACCCTCATCGATAACGGTTCAACAAATGTTTTTGTCAGAGACATTCACTTGGATTTGGAACGCGAGTTGAGGGGGTAACCTTGGGATGTGATCTTCCAAGTAAAAAATTATTAAATTCGTGTCTGTCGGGTCGATTCCACCGATAGCTTTCAATAGTGCCTTCCATTGTGTGGGACAACTTTGAAGGACTTCAAGGGCTGACATCGTAGAAGGTGCTTGGGCCAGATCTTCAACAATGCTATAGTTATGGGCAGCATGAGCATGAGGATTGAAAGTCGATTTCCGAACGCCTTTTGGAGGGGGTCGAAGAACTGTGTCAAGGCTCGATCATTCGAGATGAAGAGGACCGTTGGTAGGTGGAGTCGCGGGAGAGGGTTGTACCAATGAAGGAGGTGGGTCATCAACCTTTTCTTTAAGGGGAGAATAATCTTTGGCTCGAGTGGTGAGTGCAATGTCATTCTTCTTTGAATCGCCAGTGCACATCAATACATAGGATGTAGTAGAATGTGAAGGTTGGTCATGAATGACCAATTGGGCCTGTTGTTGAGAGGGGAAGGGTTGGGACAAAATGACCATAGCAGGTGGTTTCAGGGCTCCTTGAAGGAACTTAGTGACCTCGACGCATCGTGGGAAATCCTTCATGTAGTGATCATCACCACAGATAACACAAGGATATCGAGGTTTGCGCTTAGCCCTATCGTCGACAGGTGAAGTTTTGGTTTTCTCTACTTGTAAAGTATTTTTGTCCTCCTTATTCTTACCCTTTCCCTTTTTGGATTTGTTTTTACCGGCTGGGGTAGATTGGACATCATTTACCTCAGAAGTCTTGCCGGTGGGAGGGGTAGGAGACAGATCATTTTGAACATTAGAAGACGCGGGTTTGGTGTTGGTGCTTGAGGCAAAATGTGGTTGGGCATGGAAAGTGCCAATCACACCGTCAGCTGCATGAGAGGCAGCTGGAGTAGTTGAAGTGGCAGAAGTGGAAGGACCAGGTGCGTCAGGGAGTAAGTCGTAAAGAGTACCCGTTTGTGAGTAAATGAGGTCAAGGTATTGAGCACGATTTATGGCCTCTTCTTCACTGACAACTCCACCCATGGCGATGTCACGAGCGATGTCATTCACAAATGATTTTGTGAACCACTCTACCAGCAACTGATCGGGAAGTTCGAGTTTGATGAGACGTCGTCTCCTTCGCGATTCATGAATGTGATCGGATATATGAGTGGCTTTGGTTTGTTTGAAAGAACTCAGAATCTTGATCCCCGTTTCATAACAGATCGGTAACTAGTTGTAGGTGAGGAAGGCCATAGCTAGGGTGTTGAAGTCAGTGAAGAAACCTCGTGGTAATTCTATATACCACTTCACAACAGAACTCGTGAGAGTCCTTTGAAAAAGATCTAAACGAATAGAGTTATCCATCAAGGAGTTGGATGAGAACCAGAGGTGGAAAGTCATGACGTGATTGTTCGGTTCCTCTCCCGATTTGCCATCGAATTTAGGGATGTCTGATGGTAGCTTGGCTGGTATAGTGAGCCATTTGGGAGAGGGACGAATTGGATCATTTAAAATCCTTGACAGATCTGGGAGATCCAAAGTGGCCAAGAAGGGTAACTGTCTATTCACATGTAGGTACTGGTGGCTTTGGGGAGGGAGCCCCGTCGGCAAACCAATGGGACCATAAGCAGTCTGCATATAATGTGAAGACCCAGGTAGATTCAATGGTTGTTGTGGAGGAAAGTAGCTCATGGGATTGTATCCTTTAATAGGGACGTGAGTTTGAGCATTCGAGCCCCAAATAGGATTGGATGTACCTGGATATGGTTGGCCTATATTAGGGGGTATAACGGACGTAGATGGAAGATTTTCCCCCCCAGTCGATTGAGGATTATGTTGTATCAGATGATTCCAATACTGGGCCAAGGATGGAGGTATGTTTTGTCTGTAGGGTGGGGTCGGTGGGGGTTGTCCTCCAATCGGGGGTTGTGTTCCAATTGGGGGCAGTGTTCCAATTGGGGGTTATGTTCCAAAAGGAATTTGCCCTACAAGGGGGGGTTGAGTCAAACCTCCTTGGTGAAATTGTCCACCAACAAAAATCTGGTAATTTGTTGTGAATGACGGAATAGTGCCACTAGGATTAATGCTGTCGGTAGAGGACGAGAAAGTTCCTTCGAAAGTGGGTTGAGGAAGTGTTGGAATAAAGCCGGGAGGAGAGTGCCCAGAAGAAGAGGGACCACCAGGAGTTTCAGATGGGGTTTGCGTAGGAGTGGGAATAGAAGCATTCAATGCACGGTATCCATGTGGAAGTGTCGGGGTGACACTGTTCAAGAGCAGTGTGCCAATGGGGGCTTGACTAGCCACCGTAATCCTAGTGTGAATACTCGTAGTATCTGTGTAATGGACCATTTCTATAGGGATGGTCAAGATGTGGTCAGATTGCGGAGCGTCTGTACCAGGAAAATAATAAGCAGTAGTAAAAGGTACTATGTTTGGGTCAGAGGTTTCGGGGAACGCAGGTGAGACGGTGATTTCAACGCCTGATCCTGCACCAAAAAGGTCCCGTCTAAAAATGCCAGTAGACCAAAAAGGATCTTGGCCCTCAGGTCCTGGAAAGGGTCCAGTCGGTGATCCAGAAGACAACATAACTAAGTCTCTGGAAGAATTCACTTGCATAATACGAATCTCGGAATCGGGGTGAAGTCGAAAGTCCTCTCGAGTATTGGTAATTCGAAAACATTCTAGAGAGTCGGTTCTTTCCACTTGTGGAGTGGTAACGTCTTGGACTTCACTCTATTGCTGAGAGCCCTCAGGTGAGCTTGTAGGCATGGGTTGGGAACCTTCCAGGTTTTCTGGAGGTAAGCCCTACATTCTACATGAATGACATGGAGGGTATATTGTGAACGAGTTACAAACTTATGCAGAAAGTCCTATGGTCAACTTGGGTAAACAAACAACACGCGCTAGTAAACAAAATTTAGGAAACAATACCAAACAAACAAGACCTTCTAATTCCGAAGTCACTAGTTGGTGATGAAATCCAATGTCACAGCAACAAGACGAGAAGGGGATGGGCTAGGGTGGAAAAGTTATGCTGACGACCTGCTTAACGGACTTACACCCTGGTGCAAGCTCCCACACATAATCATGGGTATATCCTCCAAGGAGCCCGAGTGAGTTTGGCCAACGTCGATTCCAGGTACAGTGAAGACTTGCCCCTTCACAGTCACCTTGTGTAAGACCCTAAAAAGATATGCCACTAAGGTTACCACTGACAAAAATAAAGCCTAGGGGGACAGTCGACAGTCTGATCTACACACAAGGGCAGGGTATCTAGCCCGAAATCAGCTTGAGAGGCTTCCACTCATCATTGTGGGTATACCTCCAAGTGACCCCCGTAATACGTGCAATCTCTACACCGATATCAACAAGGCAGGGTGAGTAAATCTGTCAATATCAATGCGACCTCGGGTTTGACCCTTGTGTGAGAAGGGCTTCCCAGGACAAAATGTTGTAAATGGAATTTGACACTCCTTAACACAAGATGCTATTGTGTGTTTTGTGCTTTGGAGAGTGTATCTCTCTGCCTATTCCAAAGCGCTAGCCTAGCTAAATGTTGGTGTAATAGATCCCTAGAAAAGAGTTACTAGTTAAATTTTAAAATTGCGCAATGTTATTAAGGGTTATTGTTACTCAAAGGAAACAGAGATGAAATTGATGTTGTGTGAGACTCTGACCCAACAATGCGTAGATAGGAATGAAATATATCAATTTTCGTTCGATGAATCCTATGTACGGGAGGGAAAAAGAAGTGTTCCGAAACAATCTTGAACCACGATACACAATCTTCTTTAAAATGCAATCTCAACAAATCACGCAATAATGACAACTCTCTATTTGTTCTTTTTCAACAATTTCAACAATTTCAACAATTGATTTTCAATATTTTCAAAATGAAAATGCTTTTAAAAGAAAAATGTTTTTTACTTTTCAAAAAGGATCTACACCATGGTGGTGAAAGTGAGGAAAACCAATAACTAATGAACAAGCAATAAACAAAAACCCAAACCAATCTTTCAATGGAAACAAAAACGACAAGCAGACAAAACTAGTCCTTTCAATTGCAAGAGACAATGATCTTCCAGATAATGAGCAAACGAGAAAGACAAAGAATCCCAACTTTCAAATCGATTACTGGCTCCTAACCAAATAAGTACTCAGATTCCAGGATCAGAGAGTATATCCTTACTAAGACAAGTCAAGAGATGAGAGTTGAGAAAAAGATGGACAGGAAAAGCCTTTGATCTCCGAAGACTGATCGTGCACAAAATCTGAAGTCAAGAAGACATCAACCAGTGGTTCAAGAAGTTCTTTTCAGACACTTATACTGATCTGGGCATCTGAACATGCAAAAACCTTAAATCCAAAGATTTTAAAAGAGTGTTCATAGGCTATCAGTATTACACAGTGCGAGAATGGATCATTCTCGCAGGCTACCTTTGAGCAGAGTGCGAGAACCTCGCACTGGACTTAAAAGTTAAGTGCAAAATCAAGGTGTTCTCGCAGGCCACTGTGGGGTTCAGTGCGAGAAGGCCTGAAACTAGGCAAAATTTTGGAAAAAGACAAAACTTTTGAAGGGACTTCTGGACCCAGGGAGTCTATCAGGGTGTCTTGAAGACTCAGAGATTGATAGAAATGGAGAAAGGTAAGGCAAGAGCAAATGGCCAAGGAAAAACACCAAAAACCACAAAAAAAATGGGTTGCATCCCCAGTGGAGTCACCAATTTTGTTATCGGACTAGTTGGTAGGTGCGGACACTAACAGATCTCCCTAGATCCACCTGGATCTAGAACAAAACATGTCAGGACATGACTCTTTCCCTAAGTTATGACCATTGAATTAACTAGTAAGGAGGAACAATTGACATACCTTTGTATCACTTCCTTGGGTCTTTGTTGCTCCCGCTTCACTCCGGTGCTCTCGTGAGGTCCAGACCAAGACAACACAAACCAACCAAAGTGAAGATAGCAAAATGTATTCAATCGTCAACTTATGTTTATGATCAAGGAATTACACAATAAAGTAAGAATGACTTTATGGGAAAAGGACATGCGACTGTATCATATTAATTGAAAGTAGAAGATACAACCTGATCGCCTTGATGTCGCAAGCTTCCTTTCGGTGACTCTTGGTTCCAACTCACACTCTTTCTTGATCTTTGCATGAAGAAGATCCAATTCCTCTTGATTGACTTGCTAGAGTCTCCAAGCTCCTGTTCAAGCTGGGTTCTTCACACAATTCCTTCACCAATTCTCCAATTAATCTTGCTTAACCTTTTCCATGAGAATCCTATCAATATATAGGAGAGGATGAGATGGTTACATGGATGAGAATGACCCCACCAAATCGGGGAAACCATTAAAATGATAACCATTCGAATGCCAACCCATTCTCTAGAAGATTCCCTTCTAGAACCCTTGAGACTCATTCCTTTTTCCAAGCTTGAGAACAAGTTCGCACCCTAGGTATAGAGCACAGTGCGAGAAGTTTGCACCCTAGCTGAAGGTGGCCTGTGAGAACGGGTCATTCTCGCACCCTAGGCTACAAGCATCCTGTGAACTCTCTTCAAAAATATGTTTTCTGGAAAGAGATGAATGCCACTTTTCTCAGGAGAAAGTTCTTGTTGGGAGCTTGAGTACACCATCATCAATACACCATTAAGATGACCAAAATCATGGGTAACAACTCCCGATTGTGGTGATAACCACAATTCTTTACTCCTATGGGCATGAGACATTCGCTTGGCCACAATTATACAACAATGACCTTAAATTTGCTGCTCCCTATCAGACATTAAGCACAGTAAAACCTGTTCCAAACTTTCATCTCCAGAATGGAATGTTATGCCATTTGATCCATCTCTATGTTCCTTCAAGCGAGCATGCAAATATTATTTGGGAAGCTCATTGCAGTCGAGCAAAAATACACTTTGGTGTGGAGAAAACGATGGTTGTACTACAAAAGCATTTTTGTTGGCCAAAACTTCGACAAGTTTTCTGCAAGTACATTAGATCCTGCACTACTTGCGCCATTTCCAAACTCGCCATTAACAAACATGGGCTATACACCCCTCTTCCTACTCCTGATATGCCTTGGGAGTCCATATCCATGGATTACATTTCCGATCTGCTTTCAACCAAGCATGGCAATGACTGTGTCTTCATGGTCGTTGATCGATTCTCTAAGATGGTAGTTTTAGCACCTTGTAAGAAGAGCATCACAACCAAGGCCATTGCTGATCTATTGTTTGAATGTGTTTGGGTTCATTTTGGGCTCCCACGAACCATTATTTCAGATCGAGACAGTAGGTTCCTGAGTAATTTTTGGTCCAGACTATGGTCGATGATGGACAACGAGTTGACCAAATCAACTTCCTTCCACCCATAGACTGATGGACAAACAAAGGTAGTAAACATGATGATTGTTGATATAATGAGGATGTACAATTCCAAACATCCACACACATGGGATGAGAGCCTTCTTTATGTTCAACATAGCTATAATAGATCCCTCCAAAACTCTATTGGCCACAACCCTTTTCAGGTGTGCTTTGGGTTTCAACCATTGGTCCCCATTGACGTAGCTCTACTCATTGCAATTGCATAGGAAGAGTCCTCCCATGCTCATATTGAGGCTAATTGAGCAACCAAATTTGTTGAGCGAATCCAACACATTCAACAACAAGAGCATGACATTTTGCAGAAAACCGATTCCAAATAAAAGCAACGCCATGATCAACATCGGGCCCCACACAAGTTTCAAGTGGGATATAAGGTATGGTTGCATCTGCAGAAAGAGCAACTCACATGACCCCATCAGATGCTCCACTCACTCCAATATGGGCCTTACACCATCACCAAGGTTGTGGGTGAGAATGCTTTTGAAATAAGTATTTCCCATTTCCATGGCTTGCACTCGATATTTAATGTGGAACTACTTCGACCATATTTTCCACCTCTCATGGACACTTTGGATGCGACTGAGGACTTGGCCCCTACAAAACTCAATCATGACTACATTGAATAGGTGAAAATTGATTGGATCATGGACACCAAGATGAAGGGAAACCTCCAACAAAACATCCAACTCTATCGGGTCGTCAAAGCAAGCCAACTTCTTCACCAGAAAAAGTGGCTCACCAGGCGTCAGATTTGACAAAATTTTCCCCATCTGATGGAGGAACTTGATGCAATGGAGACCATCTCTTATTGAGGGGGGAGGAATGATCCAGATGGATATTGGTGGCCACCCACCTATTCCACTAATTTAGAATGGTTTCACATCTTGGTAGTTTTTCTATGATGTTTCATGTCCCAAACTTCCATGGCTGTTTTGAGGCCCTAAACGACGTTCTTTTTACGTGGCAGCGCCCAAATGGTAAGAAAAGGAATGGGTTGGACCATTTAACATGTTTACTTCTTGGCTATACCTTTCTGACAGGGTGCCGAGCACCCCAAACAAATATCGTCTGCAAAAGTTGCGCCCATGGAAAGTTTATGTATTAACTAACCACATCGGGGCCCACAAACCTTTTGGCGTTTCATCTTTTTGGGTTAGGGTTTTGGATGTCTAGGGTTTTCTCATTGATGATTTATGTTAAAAGGAATTTTCAGCCTCTTTTTAATCAACTTCTTGTGAATGAGTGTAGTCGTCACATCTCTATCTTCAAAGATAAGCTACCACCATTCTAGCTAGCTTGTCTGCTTTGCATTTTATTGTCTTTTGTATTTCAGACAATCATTAGTAGAATCTAAGTTTAACTATATTACCGTGCTTATTGCAATATCTGTGTGTGTTTCCTTGTTATATTTGTTCCTTCATGTCGTTCTCAATATAATCCATATCATTGAAACCTACTTGAAACTCACTGAATTTAAAAAGTAATATTTATATAATTTGTTTTTCTTGCTCCAAATCCATATTACTAAAGGAAATAATATAATTTATGACATTTAATTCATACCTATCATAATGTTGTAGATATCTAGAATTTCTTTATCTTTTTTACTTCGCTTAGAAATCCATTAATGATCAATAGAGCATTACCAAGAAAAAAACGTTGTGTTAAAAATCCCCATCTTAAATCCTATTATTGTCATATCCTTTAATATTTCCCTGCTTAATCCTTATACTATTATGAGAAACAATAATGGGGAAAGTGGGCATCCTTACATCAGACCCCTTGATGGGTTGAAAAACTTAGACGTTGACTCATTTATAAGAACAACAAAAGTTATTAATGTCAAACACCCCATTATCCATTTCACAAGATGCAAGCAAAATCCCACATGAGGAAGTAACAATTTGATGTATAACTTGCTTGAGTTTTCATATGCCTTTGCAAGTTCTATATTTCATTACCATAGTTGGAATACACTTGATAGTATGCAAACCCTCTTGTGCTACCCCGATTGCATCATGTATTTTTCTGCTAGCCAAGGATCCAAATTGCTCCTAAGATACTTCCTTTGAAAAAATCTTTTTAATTCTAACTGCCAAAAACTCAACCAAACTTATATATAGAGTTGCATAAAGATATTGGCCTAAAATCATCAAAACTTTCTGGACTTTCCTTTTTTTAAATTAAGACTGGAAATGTGGCATGGTAGGCTTCAATGATCCCCCCTATACTCTTAACCTCTTCCATCACCCTTAAGAGACCTTATTCCAATAATTCATAAAACCCTAGATAAAGTTATATTGGCCATCCATTAAGCCTATGCATTTTATTTCGTTTGAAAGAAACAACACAACCTTTAACTTCTCCTTAGGTACCTCTTCCATTAGCATTTGATTTCCTTTCTTTGTTACAAACCCAAGTAAAAATGATGACATTTTCAAGATATCAACAAGATTATCCCTACTGGGTTTAATATAAATGGCTTGGAAGTATGAAACCCCTAGATCTACTATGTCTTGAAATTTTTGATCCTGCTTCATCTGTTGTCTTCATATCCCATGTAGCATTAAATCTCTTTATATGTTTTGCATAATTAAGAAAAAGGTTATGTTTTCATCACCTTTGTCCAACCATACTACTCTACTCGTCATCCTCTAATTTGCCTCTCTTCTCTCCAATAACTTCTATTTAGAAGTTTCCAAACTCTTTAATATTTCATTTTCTTCTTCTTTTGAATACACTAGATGAGTCATGTTCACAAAATGATGCTAACTTGGATTCAACTTCCTTAAGGTCCTTGTCAACATATTTCAATTTTTTTGAGGCCCATGTTGCTATTGCACTTTCAACCTTCTTCAGGGATTCTACAAAATGTAAACTTGATGTATCCCTTGAACTATCATCATACCACACCCATCCTCCTTTGCAATATTTGGATATTCCTCATTATCGAGCCACTCAAGATTTTGAATTTAAAAGGAGTTGCTAACTTTGAGTCTTGTTTGTCTATCCACAATATGATTGGAAGATGTTTTGAACCACCTCCTACTTCCATCCATGTTCTAATTCTTTGAACTTCCACCAATGGATTCTTAGAAACCAAAAACTTGTCCAACCTCTTGGACATTGTTCCTTCCCCCATCCTATTGTTCCTCTAGATAGGGACTATCTTAATGGGTTCCACATCTGGTAAACATGCATCCTCAATCTTGAACTTGAAGAAGCGAGCTAATCTATCATGCATTGCATTCACTCCTTAAACCTCCAATCTACTTAATGCAAATTTATTCCACCCCCTATTATGATCATAACTTGCTTTATAACTCCCTCAAAGAAAAACTCGTCCCATAAAGGCTTCTTGTCCTTATTGGGCCCATAAAAATTTATCACACAAATTCATCGACCTAATTATTGGGCCCATAACTTGTCCTTAAGTGTAGATTACTTTTCCAATATGTTATGAAACCCCCTAAGCTCCTATTAACATATAGGGCTATAAATTTCCATTATTTTATCAATTTTCCTAATGCCTATATAACTTCTTCCCTTCCTCCATTGTTTCTTACAATAATATAATTTCTAGCCTATGCACTTACACATATAACTAGGGATAGTCTTTTTGAGGGTTTTCCCAACCCTTTAACATATAGGGATAGAATAATCACGGGTTAACCCTATAGTGGTTTTATCCTTATGTAAGGACATATTTTATGCATTTCTATTTCCCATGTTGAATCTCTTTCAAAGCCTTTTCTTGTGCATTATGTAGATAGGATTTTCTACCCATGCTATTTGTGTGATTTTGTCTTACAAGGTCAAATCCCAATCCCCCCTCAATGATTTCATCAATATTCCCACTATATCTTTTCCAAGACCTTAACAAATATCTTGGTTTTAACTAATTATTGAGGGATTCTTTTGAGCTAGATATTTGAGGGCTTGTCTCACTATTTGAGATATCCCTAGGCCCCTCTTTCTTTTATCTTTTATGGAAGGTTGTTAATGTTTTCATTTCCTTGTTAATTGAAGTCCTTAGTAACTTTTTTCTTAAAAACCTTAGCATTATCATGTTTCACCCCCCCTATATGCATCCTACCTACTTCTAAGGGAGATGGGAAAATCTTTTTATCCCCAAAATCAAAACTGCGATATTTTGAAGTAATAGAGAGATTTGATTCACATGATGACTTATGAGGAATGCCTTCAGGTTGTGTGCCCCACATGTCCTCTTTTTGGCTGATTTTCATCCCTTCTTGATGAACTTGAGATTGTGAGACCTGAACATCTTCTACTACTAACTCTTGAAATTGATTGATGTCCTTTGTTGATCACCCTTTCTTTGTCTTAGTTCTGATGGCCTGAGATCACCCAAAATTAATTTTGTTCCAACAACTGTCTTCTCTCCCATTATAGACTTAACCCTTTCCTTCCCTTGTCCATTATGAAATGGAGCCTTTTTTTCCATATATTCTTTGTAAATATATAGCTACAATATTCTACTACATGCACATAAGCGTGGCATTTTTCCAAGAATGCCCATAAGCATGACATATCACACAACAAAAAATAATCTTCATGTAATCTACAATCTATCAATGGGTTTTCTTGCACGACCATTTCTATACTATTAGGAAGCCCCTCGCTTACCTCAACCTTCAAAATAATTATTTCTACAGTTCTGTGCATGCTTGTCAATCAAGTTTAGTGATGCAGTGCCCCACCTCAGCAGGGTCTGCTGACCTTGCAGTCTCTGGATCTTCTCAATCTTCGAGCTGGAGTAGCTCTTCAATTCCCTGCTGGAATCTTCAAGAAATATCCACAGGTCCTTTTCATGAAAATCCACCGTGTGAAGAAGAAAGAGGCACAATCTTCTCTCACGTGACCACTGGCTGTGACCACGAGCCTAACCCAAAAGGTATTTCACGATTTTGCGCATCGAGTCTTTGCATGTCTGACCACTGAAACCTCGACAGGAGTGTAGCGTGTGCTAGCTACTCCCTTATCTTCCCTCAATGTGACCATGGACGACGACCATGCGCTTGAATGAAAGGCGCGTCACAATTTTTCATTTCACGACTTTAGGGGTCTCCTTACCTCCGTTCTCCTGATATCCGAGATCCTGATGATGCCAGATCGATGGTCCAGATTTTTCCTTTGATCAATGGCTATGATCAAGTCGGGATTTCACGTTTCATGACTTTGGGAGTCTCCTTACCCACGTTCTCTCAATATCCAAGATCGCGATGGCGCTAGATCAACATTCCAGATATTTTCTTCAATCAATGGTTGTAATCAAGTCGGGGTTTCACATTTCGCGACTTTGGGAGTCTCCTTACCTCCATTCTCCTGATATCCGAGATCGCAATGGCGCTAGATTGACGGTCCGCGATCTTTCTGGATCCAACGGCCCAAATCAAGTCGGGATTTCACCTTTCGCTCCTTTGCCTCTTATGGAGTCCCTTCGACACTTAGCCAAATTCCAAATCCGTGCACTCCTTACAACAGATTCCTACGCAAGACTTGGTTCTTGTGGATGACTATGCACACCTTGCAACAGTCGCTTTGCCTCCTCACAAAGGAAAAGTTTCGTGCTATCTCTTCTGAGTTTCAGAATCGAAACAAATCCCTTCATGCACTCCTTGCATTCTATGTGCACACCTTGAACTCACTCAACATAAGAGAAACAATTGAAACTTATATTAACATTCACTGTTTCATCCATTCATAACGAAATTTATTCATTTATGAAAACACAATAACAAAGAATTACAAACAGTAACAGTGCTATGCATTTGAGTCATTTTTCCTCTGTCATATTCATTCAAACATAAATGGCTACAACTAATATCAAAACAATAACTCAAACTCAGAAAGTTCCTACTAACTCGCAACAACCTCATTTGGGTGTACAAAACCTCTATTTATCTCAGAGGGTCCGTAGGGTTCCCCCTCGACTACTCATCTACTCAGAAAACGAAAAAACTCTAATTGCTACCTAAGTTCAGTTACATTCAAGACTCAGAGTGAAACTCCTTGATCGCTCATGATCATTCCACCTCCAGGCATTTTATCTTCTTCCATTCTTCGTTAGCTCCATAAAAGACTTATAGTAACTCCCAACGTTTGAGATTCTGAAATGCTTCCCAGGCACTGAGTTGTCCTACCACGCATGCTCGCTGACGATGCTCCTGCATCATACTCCCCCTGGACAAAAATTCATGGACTCCTGTCCATGAGATCCTACACCGACTTTCCATGTTTTTGGATATCTGCTTCTTTTTCCCAACTGACATCTTCTATTGGGTTTCCCTTCCACTTAACCAGATATTCAAGATAGGTCTTCCTCCTGGTCTTCTTGCCAATTCTCTGATCAATGATCTTCTCCATCCGTGGTTTTTCTACTATAGGCATTTGTTTCTCCTACTGAATCTTATCTTGATCTTCTAATCCCTTTGTGTCATCTTTTTAGTAAGGATATAGGTCTGAAACGTTGAATATGCGCGATATGCCCACATCATCTGGCAACTCAATCTCATAGGCGTTTGCATCAAACTTCCTTAATATCTTGCATGGCCCTATCTTCTTCATTTTTAACTTGTTATACGTTCCCCTAGGGAACCTTTCTTTCTTGATATGTGCCAGAACCTGATCTCCCACCTCAAATTGAAGTTCTCTGTGATGTTGATCAATTTTCCCCTTGTACTCTTGGTTAGAGTTCTATAATTTTCCTCTGATTTGGCTATGGAGCTTCTGCATTTCTGCAACAAAATATTCTGCTGCAGCGCTTTTGATCTCACTCTGTCCCAAGTCCCTCAACTCGGATACTCCCCTGGTTTTCATTCCATACAATATCTGGAATGGGCTCTTTCCAGTGCCTCTGTTTGGTGAGTCGTTGTATGCAAATTCTGCTTGTGGAAGAATTTGATCCCACTGGTTATGATGCTCAGTGACCAGACTCCTCAACAAGTTTTCCAAACTTCTATTTACCACATCAGTTTGTCCATCTGTTTGAGGATGATAAGCTGAGTTGAAGGACATATCTGTCCCCAACTTCTTCCACAGTGTTCTCCAAAAGTGACCAAAATTTTTTGTGACTCTGTCTGAGACGATGCTTCTGGGTAGCCCGTGAAGTCTCACAACTTCCTTGAAAAAACGATTTGCAACATGGGTTGCATCACTGGTCTTCTGGCATGGGATAAAGTATGGCATCTTTGAAAATCTATCCACCACCACAAATATGGAATCACATCCTCTTTGCGTTCGTGGTAGTCCTAACACAAAATCCATGCTTATCACATCCCAAGGGCTCTCTGGTATTAGTAATGGTTGATAAAATCCAGTGTTCTGTCTTTTTCCTTTTGCATGTTGGAAGATTCTACATCTGTTCACAAATTTCATCACTTCTTTCCTCATACCTAGTCAGTAGTATGAACTATTCAACTGTGCGAATTTTTTATCATGGCCGAAATGTCCAGCCAATCCTCCACTATGCTTCTCCTTCAAAATGTTGTCCCTCATTGAACATTTTGGTATGTATAACTGATTTCCCTTGAACAACAATCCCTCTTGAATCATATACTCTTCCCACTGGCTCCTATCTCTCAGCACAGGATTCATGCATGCTTCATATGCCTCCTTGAAATCTGGATCATCACTATACATTTCCTTAAGGTGTTCAAACCCCAAGGTATTCACCTGAAATTCCTGCAGAATCAAACATCTCCTGCTCAATGCATCAAAAACTTTTTTAACATTCCCAACAATATGTTTTATGACAAAAGTAAAGTTCTGCATAAACTCAATCCAATTTGCATGCTTTTGATTCAATTTTTCCTATCTGGTTATGAATTGTAAAGCTTGGTTATCGCTATACAAGACAAATTCCTATGGGACAAGGTAATGTCTCCACTTCTTAAAGGCTTGAATTATGACATAAAATTCCTTATCATATGTGGAATATTTTCTCTTAGTCTCATTCAACTTCTCACTGAAATAGGCAACAGGTTTATTATCCTGGCTCAAAAATGCTCCAATTGCAACTCCACTTGCATCGCATCTCACCTGAAATGTCTTTTCAAAATTAGGTAAGACCAGAATTGGTCGTTCTGTTATTTTCTCCTTTAGTATATTGAAGCTCCTCTCAGCCTCCTCTGTCCATTTTAAAGACTTGTGCTTCTTCTTCACTATATCCATCATTGGTGCACAAATTCCATTGAAGTCTATGATGAATTTCCTATAAAAACTTGCTAATCCATGGAAGCTTATTACCTCAAACATGCTTCTCGGTGATGACCATTCTTTGATTGCTTTGACCTTTTCTGGATCCATCTTCAGTTCATTTGAAGAGATCACAAAACCTAAGTAAATGAGTTATGTCTTCATAAAAGAGGACTTCTTCATATTTATCAACAACTTCTTCTGTTGTAGTCTCCTCATCAGTAGTGTCAGGTGTATCAAATTCTCCTCTTTAGTCTTGCTAAAGATCAATATATCGTCTAGATATACAACTACAAACTTGCTAATGAAATAATTCAGTATTTCATTCATCAACCTCATGAAAGTACTTGAGGCATTTGTTAAGACAAATGGCATAACAAGCCATTCATACAAACATTCATTTGTCTTAAAGGCTGTCTTCCATTCATCACCTTCTCTCATTCTTATCTAGTGATACCCACTTCTCAAATCTATCTTAGAAAAGAAATTTGCTCCACTTAAACAATCCATTAAATCATCCATTCTTGGCAAAGGAAATCTATACTTGATGGTGATCTTGTTAATGACTCTTGAGTCTATACACATTCTCCATCCTCCATCTTTCTTTGGACTCAACACAGTTGGCACTGTGCATGGACTCAAGCTCTCTCTGACCAACCCTTTGTCTAACAATTTCTGGACTTGGTTCTTTACCTCCTCATTTTATCCAGGTGTCAGCCTGTATGCTGCTTTGTTTGGCAGACTTTCTCCTGGTATCAAATCAATATGATGGCTGATACTTCTGACGGGTGGCAATGAGTTAGGCAGTTCATCCACCACTATGTCAGCAAAATTATCCAACAATTCCCGAATTTCTTTAGGCAAATCATCCATTGAAGTACTTGTAAGGACAACTCTAGGTTTCCTCACCACAACAAACTGCATCTCCTGTCCTTTCTTGACTTCTTTCAAGATTTCCTTCCCACTCATGAGAAGTATGCTTGAGCTGGCTTCCTCTTTCACTTTCTTCTCCTCTATTGGCAACAACATGTTTTTCCTACCATTCTTCTCCAAGGTGCATGTATTCTTCCTCCCATCATGAATGACATTCCTGTCAAACTTCCATGGTCTTCCCAAAAGAATATGACATACATCCATGGGAATTACATCACATAGGATTTCATCTCTATATCCTCCTATCTTAAATTCAACCAAGCATTATTTAGTAACCATTACCTAGTCTCCTTTCTGCAACCATGAGACTTTGTATGGCTTCGGGTGTGCATTTTTCTCCATCTCCAATTTCTCCACCATCTCTGAGGATATTAAGTAGTCAGTGCTCCCGCTGTCAATTATCACTTTGCAGACTCTCTCCTTAGGCTTGCAAGCTGTCCTGAAAAGACTATTCCTTTGCACCGACTTCTCAACTTCTGCCTCTAGTTTTAAGAGAACTTTTCTCAACATCAGGGATGTTCCATCCTCTGCTCCTTCTGCTTCAACATTTCTTCTACGTGCTTCCGAAATGTGAGCTTCACCTTCTCCTTCTTTCTTTCTCTCAGGAAATTCCCAAGACTTATGTCCTACCTCTCCACAGGTGTAACATCTCACTTCTCCTCCTCTACCTCTTCCTCTTCCTCTGGAAGAACTTCTTCCACCATCTTGACTTCCTTAGTAACTTCCTCCTCTTTTCAAGTGACTATGTGGTTTCTCAGTCTCATCTTTGGATTTTTGTGCCTTGTCATGGGCAACTCCCTTGCCTTTGTTTGGGATTGGGATTCTACCTTTGCCTCGTTGGTTTTGTTTTCTAGCCAAATTATCCTCCAACTTCAGTGCAAACTGATAAGAATCCTCCACTGTCCTTACTGACATCATGTTGATCTCATCCTGGATTTCATACCTCAGGCCATTTATATACCTGGCAACTTTTTCTTCATCCTTCTCTCTTTGTCCAGTTCTAATGTTCATCTTGTAGAAATCCTCTGTGTATTATTTAACTGTCATACCCTTTTGTCTTAGGTTCTGCAACTTCCTGAACATATTGATCTGATAATCTTTGGGCATAAATTTTTCTTTCAGCTTGGCTACCATTTTGTCCCAATTCTTTATCTTTTGTTTGCCCTTGCTTCTCCTCTCAGTCTGCAGTTCATCCCACCACAGTGCTGCATGTCCCTTGATTATGGTGACAACATATCTCACCCTCTTCTCCTCATCAACATCTTCATAGTCTAAATATTTAACCATGGATCGTACCCAATCCAACAACTCTTCAACATAATTGCCTTCATACATTGGGACCTCTATCTTGGCTCTAGCTCCCAATCTAACAACTGTTCTCAGCAAGCGTTCTTCGGAAACATTCTCTTCTGTAGCTTCTTTGACTTCTACTTATTCACTCTCTGCATCTCTGATGTCTCCAACATCAGGTGCTCTTCTCTGCACTGCCTCCATTTCCTCCAATCTTGAACGAAGTTCTCGCATCTCCCTTTCTACAGCCCGATTGGATAAAGGTTGTTCCACTCGTCTCCTTGGTGGAATTGCGTTGACGATCTCTCACACATAGAGTACAACTCAAGTTCTTTTGTCTCCTTTATCTCCTTTCAGCCTGAAATCTACAGACAAAAATCCGCTCTGATACCACTTGATGCAGTGCCCCACCTCAGCAGGGTCTGCTGACCTCCCAGTCTCTGGATCTTCTCAATCTTCAAGCTGGAGTAGCTCTTCGATTCCCTACTGGAATGTTCAAGAAATGTCCACAGGTTCTTTTCACGAAACTCCACCGTGCGAACAAGCACCAAGAGAAAGATTCTCTCATGCGACCATTGGCTGTGCCCACGAGCCTAACCCAAAAGGCGTTTCACGATTTCACGCATCGGGTCTTTACATGTGGGTCACCCCGATTCTCCCAACCTCTGAAACCCCGATAGGAGTTTAGCGTGTGCTAGCTCCTCCCTTATCTTCCCTCAATGCGATTGCAGGCAGTGACCACGCGCTTTAATGAAAGGCGTGTCGCGATTTCACGTTTCGCGACTCTGGGGGTCTCCTTACCTCCGTTCTTCCGATATCTGAGATCGCATTTACACCAGATCGACGGTCCAAATTTTTCCTTTGATCAACGACTGTGATCAAGTCAAGATTTCTCGTTTCGTGACTTTGGGAGTCTCCTTACCCCCATTCTCCCGATATCCGAGATCGCGATGGTGCTAGATCAACAGTCCAAATCTTTTCTTCGATCAACGGCTAAGTCGGGGTTTTGCATTTCACAATTTTGGGAGTCTCCTTACCTTCGTTCTGTCGATATCCGAGATCGCGATGGCACTAGATCGATGGTCCGCTATCTTTCTGGATCCAACGACCCAAATCAAGTCGAGATTTCACCTTTCGCTCCTTTGCCTCTTATGGAGTCCCTTTGACACTTAGCCGAATTCCAAATATGTGCACTCCTTGCAGCATATTCCTACGCAAGACTTGGTTCTTGCGGATGACTATGCACGCCTTGCAACAGTCTCTTTGCCTCCTCGCAAAGGGAAAGTTTCATCCTATCTATTTTGAGTTTCGGAATCGAAATAGATCTCGTCACTCACTCCTTGCATTCTGTGTGCACACCTTGCACTCACTCAACAAAAGAGAAACAATTGAAAATTATACTAACATTCACCGTTTCATCCATTCATAACGAAATTCATTCATTTATGAAAACACAATAACAGAGAATTACAAACAGTAACAGTGCTATGCATTTGAGTCAATTTTCCTCTGTCATATTCATTCAAATGTAAATGGCTACATATAATATAAAAACAATAACTCAAACTCAAAAAGTTCCTACTAACTCGCAATAACCTCATTTGGGCGTACAAAACCTCTATTTATCTCAGAGGGTCCTTAGGGTTCCCCCCGACTACTCGTCTACTCGAAAAATGAAAAAACTCTAACTGCTACCTAAGTTCAATTACATTCAAGACTCGGAGTGAAACTCCTTGATCGCTCATGATCATTCCACCTCTAGACGTTTGATCTTTTTCAGTTCTTCATAAACTCCCCAAAAGAATCACAGTAACTCCCAATGTTTGAGATTCCGAAATGATTCTTAGGTGCTGAGTTGTCCAGCCACGTGTGCTCGCTGATGATTCTCCTGCATCATTTAGCTAAGGTGGTTGGGAGGAATGATTGTTATCCTCCCCACCCAGGTTTAATTCCCGCAGGTGACATGTTGATATCTTAACGAGTATATTTATGTAATGGATTTGAGACCTATTGTTTATTGGTCTCGTACTTTGAATATTCTAGGGTTTACCCTAGGCACCATCCTCAAAATGAGGGGAAGTACTTGGGGGTTTTCTTCGGGTAGCGTAACATGGAAAAAAAAGGTTCATTGCATACTAGATTTGTATGAATTGTCTACACATAGAATCTTCTCATCATTGTCAACTACTCTCCTTAGTATTTTATCAAACTAGAATTCAAGAAGTAGTTCTTTTAAATTAACCCACACTGGTTGTTTAGTCATTAGCTATGACCACAGATCAAAGCAATGGTACCATTTCGAAAAAGCTAGAATAGTCAGGCCCCAATATCACTACTTCCACACTATCTTGTTAGCATCTCCTTCTAACCTTAGAATAAAACCTAAGCATCCCCTTGGCATCAAGTGACACCTTAGGGAGTAATCCATGATTGGATTCCGTTGAACCCTCATCCAATTAATGCTACAACAAAATAGGTCATTAGTGACAAGTTTAGCACCAAATTGTACTACAATGTTTTCAAGTTGGAGCATTTTCTTGGCACATAAGTCAACGTTAAAGCTATTTTCATATTTTGTGTTGCATTTAACATTAGATTATCATAGGATTTAACATTGGGTTCAGTGCTAGGTTTTGTGTCATATTTTACATCTATTCTCTATAAATTAAATTTACAAAAATAGAAATGGAAAATGGTAAGAAAACAAAAATCATAAATGAAAAATGGTAAGTAAATATAGTGATTTTAACCCATATCACTTGCAAAAAGGTAGGAGTTCTACTTGAGTTGCATTCCCACAAAACTTCGGCATTAAAAGTGGATATTTTAACTAAAACTACACTAACCCAGTGCAAATTAAAATTTATGAAAACAAAGATGGAAAATAGTAAAAAAAATAAACTGAAATGGAAAATGTCATGGGAATGATGGGATTTGAACCTATATCACTTTCCAAAAGGAAAGAGATCTACTTGATCTACATTCCCACAAAAATGTTTCATTAAAAATGAAAATATGAACATAAACTAGACTCACCTATGCATGCAAACAAGTGAATACTGCATATTTGAGATAAAAATCAAAATTTAATACTAAGCGAAAAGTATGTAATGAAAGATAGATGGGTATCATGGTTTGAACATATATCTCCTTATGAGAATTCGAGTGCCTTACTTAGGCGACACCCATGAATTGGATATGTGCATTAACCAAACCACCTAAGATGCTAGTTTTTTCTTCATTCTCCCTTAAACCTACACCAACAAAACAACAACAAACATTGAGAAATCAATAAAGGAAAAGTGAAGTATAAAAAGATAAAGGGAGGACAAGAATTAAAGGGATAAGCCATTACCTTCTTCATTGTCATCCCTCCATGAAACCCTAGCCTTCATACATGAAACCTTAAACTTGCAACAACAAAAGAACAATAAACATTAGTAAATCAATAAAGGAAAATAAAAGTCAAAGAGGAAGGAAGGAGGAGAAGGGAATGAAGAGGCCATTACCTTCATCATGGAGGTTCATCCATGAACCTTGTCCTCCATGCATAAGACCCTAATCCCGCAACAATAAAACAATAATACATATTAAAATAATAATAAAAAATAAAATTAAAAGAGGACAAAAGGAGGAGAAGGGAAAGGAGAAGCCACTACCCTCCTCATGGAGGTTCCTCCATGAAACCTTAGCCTCCATGAGGATGAAACCCTAATAGAGGAAACCCTAAGGGAGAAATGAGAAGGGAGGAGAAGAAAAGAGAGAAAGGGAGGAAATGAGAAAAAAAGAGAGAGGGTTTGAGGGGTTTTTGTGAGGGAAAATAAGATATTTAAATTAAAATATAACAAATACCCTCACACTCATAAGGATTGAGTCAAGTGATTTATTTTTATCCCTTGATATATTTTTTTTAAATTTTTTTTCGAAAATTCCCTCCTACTTTTGTTTAATTACTCAAGGAACCTAACACAAAACTTGATACTAAATTCAATGCTACATTTAGTGCAAGTGACACCGAGTTTAGTACCATCCCATGAAATAACACCAACTTTTCATCAAATCTACAAAACAAATCACCAAAAAGGTAAATGGAAGAAAAAAAGGAAGCTATTGATAGTTTTGTTGTAGTGCGATGAGGTTTTCCTTAACCATTTTCTAACCATGAAACCTACCCATTAGGGTCAGTCCTTGGAATTTCGATATCTTCTCCAAGTATATGTCCTCCCTTACCATTTTTTTTCACCAAATCCTTCCTCTTTTTCACATGCCTCATTGGCCTATTTCCCAAATTTGCACCATTTCCTCCTTCCCATCTCTTTTTGTCTCCCCAAAACCACTCAACATTTGTATGCCAAAACTTGTTCTAATGAACCCTATTCCATTAAACACATCCACCAGACCTTGTTTTGGTGAAAATTCATTACAAGTCTATGGAACTTCCTTTGTATCTTGTCTATTTTGGTTATCCATGGGCCCATTCTCTTCATTTTCCTTCCTCTGGTGTGAGTAAATACCTCCACTAACTCTTCCATTCTTGGGAAAGATCCCCTCAGTTCTTTCATTAAACCCCTCATTTATATTTTTGATCATATTTTCCTTACACTCATTGATTTTGACACATCCATTCATACCTACCCCTATACACTTTGGATCCATGTCCCTAATGTTTTCCAAACAAGACCATTATTCCCCAAGGACTTAGTCTTTCCTCTAACATGAAAGGGCCTAGATAAGACAAAGAAATCCACTCGCTCATATAGATCCACTAAATAGTCTAGGAGTTTCTCCTCCTCCCATCCTTCCCCGACTCAAGGATCATTACCAATCATAGCTTGGAACACAAACCCTATCTATGGGTATATTTGTTTTGATTATAAACCTTTTCCCACTAATGGAGAAGGTTTCTTTGCTAAAGGTTCTTAGATAATGAATTTTGTTGACTGGTTCATCGATTTTCTATTCTTGGTTGTACTTCTTTACAACCATCAAAAGCGTAGAAAAAAAACACAACAAATATTACAAACAACTTTGAAGATATCTCTCACCACATAAATCTTAATTGTCAAATATTACAAATTTCATTATGCAAACCAACGAACTTGTAAAGCAATGCCCAAGCCTCCACATTAACAATTAATGTTCCTTGTTCTCTCTTTTGGTTCACAATTATTACTATTGAAATCTTGGCCATCTCTTTCTATCCATTCTAGCACACTCAAAGTCTCAATCTTTTAATTTCACATTGATTGCCAACATGCACTTTCCTTATGACTTGGACTTCAATCGTCATTTTTCTTGAATATTTTCATTATATTTCATTAAATGCAATTGATTCTTAGTGTGTAGGTATGGTGGCAAATATCTTGAACATATTTCCACTTGATCTCTTTAGATTTTTGTCACTTGTTCAATGCCTTTGAGAATACCTATTCAATGATTTTTGTATGTTGTAATATGGTGTTGAGAAAATAGAAGTTCAATGGTTTGGTTAGTTGAGAAAGTATTTTGATGTTTCTTAGTTTTATCGATTTCATCTTTTAGTTGCAACAACCTTGCAAATCATTCTTTACAATGCCCAAATTCTAGCCAATAAGTTACATGACAACTTTACTTATCCATAAATGCCACTTATAGAGATGGGGTAACTAATAGTAATTAATAATTTAGATTCAAGGATTTCTCACTTAATCCATGGACATAGTAGCTTGAAATTATGATAGTCGATAAGACCACATTTCTCATTGTATCTCTTCAAAAAATTTGCAGACATTTCCAATGTTTTTGCACTTGGCATACATGATCAAGACCTTCATGTTTAAAAATGCATCCACGCCAAACCTAATTTGAATTATGTGCACATGGAGAAATTGGCCCTGTGGAAGGCCTATGTTATGAACATAGGCCTATAGCATAAAATTATATGGAGAGGAATTTGGTTAATCTATTAGAGGAGATTAAGTATGTTTTTTAAATCTCTCATGCTTAGACAATACCTTGTCATGTCATATGCAATTAGAAGAGATGTTTGGATTGGCACCAATGGAAATATAAGTGTTAATGGTTTTGGCACTATGATTTTGTTCAAATGAAAACATTGAAGTAAGGGGTCTTCTACATCTTTATCAAAGATGTAGATAATACAATACAATAGAAAATCCCTTTTTCTAGGGTAAGATTATTGTATGAAGGCAAGGTCTATAATCATATTTTATATGAATTATGATTGTATCTCTGCAATGAAATCTTAAAAAAAACTCAATGAAATTGTTTTGTGTTCAAAAGTTAAAATTTTAAAGATATATCTTGGACCGTGACCTTTAATGACCAAACAAAATTGTGTTTCGTAATGATTCTTCAAAATTGGATTGTATTAAGGTGACTTATTTGAAACATGTATTTGTTAAGCACCCAAAGTTTATTAGAGGTAATTTTAGAGTGGTCCCTCTTCATTTTCCACATTGATGCAATTTATGTGCCTAAAGATGGTAGGTGCAATTCCTTATTTGAAAATTTTTAGGTCTAGTTAATGACCATCAACTACTCTCCTAAGATTCTCAACTTTTATATAAGATAAACTTGAAAGTAATGATAGTTAATGACCATCAACTACCCTCTTAAGATTTTCAACTTTTATATAAGATGAACTTGAAAGTAATGATTGCAAGGGTACACATTTCTAATATTGGTGGAAACTAATAAAGGAGGATTCCAATTTAGTTGGTGACATAAAAGCTTAGACAAATGAAATAAGATAAAATGAGTTTATGAATGTCACATTGACCTTGAGTTTGGTCATTCATGAACAATAATTTTTAAATCAAAATTAAATTTAACTCTTCCTTTCATATCTCACAACAAAGTGGTTACTAACCCATTGTATTGTTATTTGCAGTACACACAAACATGAACAACTAATATTAAACCACAATTTTGGAGAATATCCAAATATTATCTAGCATAGGTAGAAAATTTATCTTAAGAAGGGAGTAAATGATGAGCCCTTTGCGTTCTTCATCCTTGTAAAATATAAAAGTGCACGTGTGCTTTTATATTTCCTTTTGGTGAGTTTCGTAGCCTTATTATATGTGAAATGAAATGAAATGAAAGTATTTTTAACGTCCACGAGGCTAAAAATAGCCTATGGGACAGATTGCTTTTCCATCTGGCTTTTGCATTCGGCCCTTTTCTTGTGAAGTTTTACAATAATCGCTCCCAGCTTCTCAACAAACTCTT
>ML796872.1:283462-308361 GCA_009831015.1 Picea engelmannii
AAATTACATTATAGATGTGATTTATAAATGAGGAGATTGTGGGTACAACTATGGCATTGTAATTATATAGTAGGGTATTCTTGACTTCAATATAGATAAAAATATTCTCTGCATGCTTAATGGTCTTTCACATGATTTGAGCGATTTGGAACATATAGGGAGCATACCTCGGCCTATAGTTGTTCTAGATAGATGATAATTATACTAAAGGGTCTTATTGACTTCAAAATAGCTGAAAATATCCTATGCATGCATAATGGTCTTTCATATGATTTGATCATTTTGGAACAAATAAAGAGCATACCTCAACCTATAGATGTTTCAGACATAGGATGAATTCACTGGAGGGTCATATAGACTTTAATATAGATGACAATATCCAATGCATCCATTAATGGTCTTTCACATGATTTGAACATTTTGGAACAAATAAGGAATACACATCAACATATAGATGTTCATGAGAATTTTACTAGAGGGTCATGTTGACTTCAATATAGATGAAAATATCCCATGTATACATGGTGGTATTTCACCTTATTTAAGAAATTTGGAACAAATAAGGAGCATACCTCAACCTATAGATGTTCCAAATACAAGGTTGTTATGTGAGACCCTAGTAAATAAATTCAATGATGGGTGATGAATGACATAGGCATTTCTTATGCATTGGTCATGAGAACATGTATGCCTTTCTCTAAAAGCTTGATTTGAACCTCATATGTCGTGCACATTAGGTTATCTTATAATTTTATTTTGATTTTCTTATTTTTCTCATTGATGTTTTAAGATAAGTTCATGCATAGTATGATGATTTGAGTAAAACATGGTTTCAAGAAAACGAATGTATTATGAAAATGTATTTAAAAGTTATTGGTTAAAATTTGAAAAAAATATGAAGCGAAAAGGTCACAATTAAATACATGATGGGGTTCCTTACTATGTAGGTGGTGGAGAACAATTATGAAATTTTCGTTGATAGGTAGTATGTTACATCCTTCTCAACTCAAAATTATTGTGTTGAATTTGATAATATTGGTGCAAGGATGAGTGTTGATGAAACAATAATGTTCTCTTTCTATATTCTTATGTCGACATAGATCGTGTTTCAAAGTAAGAAGTTTTCAACATTTGGCCTTGCTCCTCTAAGACTCATGGATATAAGCAATGAGATGATGGGCTACTTGAGTTTCTTCTAGTTCATTTGGCAGCATAGTGACATCTAGCTGTAGTGGATCAACAAAATAGTTGTTGTGTTGGACACTTGACTTGCATAGCTAGTTTGTTAAGGAAATCACTTAACTTAATGGTGTAGATAATAAGTTATTAAATCCATTTTGTGTAGTTGTATAGATACACTCTTGAAATACACCACATATATGCATGATCATTAACTATGGTGTATTTCTCAACTATTTTGAGTTCTCTATTAACATAAAATGGGTTAACTATGAGTTTTGTTTGACTAATACAATCATCTATTATGTTGATGGATTCTTAACCCAAGTTTCCGTTGTGATTTGTACCATGTAATTTGGTTGTCATATGCTCTCATGATAATGGAATCCCAACTTAAATATTTTCCAATTATTTCTTTAGTTGTGAAAGGGGATGGTTTATTCAAATAATGCCAAAGTGGTGAATTTTTAAATAATAAAATTGCATGAAGTTGAACAAGTATAATCCATGAGTCCAAGCACTTTCCCATGTAATTTTCTTACTATCACACATATATAGATGCATAGGTAGATACATAAGAGATTATATTAAAAAAATGTAGGAGACGAAAGGGTAAATGAAACCCAAAATGTATTGTTTGTCAATCCTCTACTTTTTTCATATGATCAGATGTTGACCAAATCCTTGTTGCTTTTCTTTTGCCTCATATGTGCATGGGCATATAAAGAGAGGTAATCTAGGCCTTCTCAAGTTTATTCATCTAAAAATATCTTTTTGCTTCTCGATGATTGGTTGATGTATTTTTTAACCATATTTATTTGAGGGTTTGATGTTATTCATATATATGCGCAACAATCAAAGGATGTTTGAAAAAACAAGGTATTCCCACATAAGACAAACACCTTAAGCAACCGCTCACACAACCCTACCAAAGATATTAACACCAACGTTTTTACGTGTTAAAAACCCTCAAAGAGGGAAATAGTCCATCGACCTAGCTAACGTGGTCACTTGAGGCAATATATTAATGCAAAAGAAAAATATTTCACAAGAGAGTTTCTCACAATGGATCATTAGCAAATGACCCTCCATGCTCTTTAAATAGAGATCATGGACCAATTTGGTGTTAAGCCATGGATCAATATAGTTTTTAATATTGAGGAGAATATGATTCGTTGGATCACTCTATGTCTAGAACATATCGTGACCGTTGGATTACATAACTACAAATGCATACTAATGGAACCCACTTTTACCTAAAGACACATTAGATCAAGTTGACAAGCTTAACTAACTCCTAAGTGTCTACATATCCTAACATCCCCCCTTAAGAACAACTTGGGATATGATTGAAGTATTTGTAAAGGTGACACAATAGGAGAAGGAAGGAGGCATTATAGCATATCCTCCCTTAATGACAACTTCATGAACTCCCAACACAAATCGAAGTTTGGAAAAAATTGCTTCTATAAGAGACTTTGTGAAAATGTATTCAACTTGATCATATGTGGGAACAAATATCACTTGAATAACTGTTGGCCCTTGACCAAGTTTTGAAGAATACTCGGTCATATTTTACCCTTTTTGGGACTGCGACAACTTGCCAAAGATGGAGCGCAAAGCGAAGTGGAAATTAGGGAAGCAAGACCTATTTTTGGGTCCCTTTTAGGGTTTTGGGTTGATGTAAAGGGAAAGGATGTCGGCCAGTGGGTTTACCCACGCTTAGGCCCATTTTTTAATCTATAAATAGATACTTAGACAATGTAAGTAGGTAGTAGTAGTACATCTATGTGATGTATAGCTAAAGGCTTAGTGCTAGTAGTTGGATTTGTGTGATTGGATGTATGTTGCAAGTGCTCTGTGCATGATTGTAAGGAGATTGAAAAGCTAAGTGCAAGTTGTTGTAGTTTTGTGTTGAAGTACTAGGAAGAAGGATCTAGTGAGTTGCGCAGATCTTCTTTCCTGTAGGAAGTAAAGGTTACTGAAGCTCTGTGCTGTAACCGCTTGACCGAGATAATATAAAGAAGAAGACTTTGTGGACATAGCCCCAGGGTGGGGGTGAACCCTGGTAACTTTGTGTATTGTGCTCTGTGCTTCGACCTAATGTGTTTATCTCCTTCTTGGATAAGTGCTTGCTATGATTAAATAGATCTAGTTATGCTCCGTGCTTATGATATATGAATGAATGTTAGATCTGATATATAAGATGCTTAGTGCTTGATCTGCTGAATCTAATCTATATTTCTGTGGCTAGGTACTAAATCATCTTTAGTCTAAGTATTCACTGTGATGCTCTGTTCTATCTGCAAAGTACCATAAGGGTTAAATATTGATGAATGATCTATGCTAAGTGACCTGTAAAAGATATAATCACAGATCAGTGTCCCAACTAAGGTTGCAAAAATGTGAGTCCTGCAACCATCCTTGCCTCTATCTTGGGTGAGAATTCATCTGCTTCAGAGGTGTTGCCGAAAGGGTCGGTAGTTAGGGTTTTGTTGGTGCGCTCTTGAGCGTTTAACCCTGGGTATGCCCCTGTGCCGACAATAAATTAATCATGAATGAGCTTTCTGATGAAGTGCATTTTTAGTTCAATGTGTTTATTTCACTAATGTTGAACCAGATCTCTGGAAAGCTTGATGGTAGTTCGATTCTCGCACCATAGGGTGTTCGGATGTTGCTGCTAGAATCCAAACTCTAAAAGGATTTGTCAAATCCACAAGGCATCTTGGCTTGCATTACCTGCTACTCAATACTCTACTTCTGCTAAAGAAAGAGCAAGAGCCTTTTGTTTCTTACAAGCCCAAGTGACAGGTCCAGAACCATGACGGAAAACATAGCCTACAGTAAAATTTTAATTATCAGGGTCACCAACTCAATTTGAATCAGTGAAACTAACCAACAAAGGAGTCCCGCTTGAATTGTATTGTATCCCAAACTGAACTGTACCCCGAATATACATAAGTATCCCTTTTGTTGCTTTCCAATGGATTTCATGGGGTGTTTGCATATACAAGGAAACAATACCAACAACGAAGGAAATATTAGGACGTGTATGAGTCAAATATAAGGGGATACATAATTCAAAGGGGCATTAACTTCAGGAGTAGTATAGTTGGTATAAAGTTTGAATCCAAACTAGAAGGGAGACGAGTTTGGTTTACAATATTCCAAGTGAAAGCAATGGAGAATATCACATGCATACTTAGACTAGGAAAGGGAAATTCCTTCCTTGGTTTGCAATACTAGGAGGCGAAGAAAATAAGGCAAATAACCTAACTCTGCAATTTTAAATTTCTTTTTAAGAGTGGATTTTACATGGGTTAAGAGTTTAGGGTCACTACCAGTGAGGATAAAGTCATCAAAATAAAGAACAAGTATTATGAGATTGATTCCTCTTTTCTTGGTATAGACATTAAGGTCAAAATGATATCTTCAAAAGTAAATGTCAAGAAAAAAACTATCCATTTTAGCATACCAAGATCAAGGAGCTTGCTTAAGACCATCGAAAGATTTCTTAAGGTGACATACAAGGTTGGAGTCATTTTGAACATAGCCAAGAGGTGTTCCATGTAGATCCCCATGCAATAAGGTAGATTTAACATCCCTCCCATGGACCTCCCATCTATGTGAGGCAACAAGGGCTAGAACAAGGCAGATGGAATTTTGGCTACAGAGGCATATGTTTCATTGTAGTCAATTCCTTCAACTTGAGAGAACCATTTGGTAACTAACTAGGCCTTATGTCTTTCAACACTTCCATCTGATGCATACTTAATTATGTATCCCCATTTACATCTGACAAGTTTTCTTCCTTTCAGAAGAGGTACAAGATCTCATGTATCATTTTCCATTAAGGAATGATATTCTCCATTCATTGATGTGTCCCAATCTAGATGGCCAAAATATTCTGCAAATGTTTTTGGATCATGAATATGAACTTGATCCAAAAGAGAGGAGGCACGTTGGAACTATGAATGTGTATGTCATTGATATGTAGGATCATCGAGAATATCACCAACTACTTTATGTGTTGAATGAACCCATCTGGGAAGCGAAAGTGCTAGTGCAGGTTCATGTTCAATGGACTTGTTTAGAGGAAGGTGAGTAGGCATAGGTGGATTTTCATCCTCACTGTCATCATATGAAGAATAAACCAAAATAGGACCAAAGGATGGCACAAAGGCCAAAGATGTCCTGCATATTGAAGATGACACAAATGTTGAATTAGTCTCACAAGCCAAGATATTTATTCAAACTTAACTTCTCTTCTAATAATTATTTCATTGGAATGAGGTTGAAGAAGTCTATAACCTTTGACATCTTCAGAATATCCAACAAAAATGCACTTCTCACTTTTAGGCTATAATGCTTTCCTTTTCTCATCAGGAATGTGAGCCCATGCTTCACTACTAAATACACGAAAGTGGCTTACATATGGCTTAATTTTAGTCCATGTTTCTTTCGATGTTATGTTTTTTAAATCCTTTGTGGGAGTGCGATTTACTATGTAATTGGTACATTTGATGGCTTCTACCCAATAATGAAGACTTAATCCCTTATATTCAATCATACGATTTACCATTTCCTTTAATGTGCGATTCTTTCTCTCAACAATACCATTTTACTATGGTGTATATGGAACAATATGTTGCATTTAAATGTCCCGTGCAGTGTATTAAGTTGTAAATTTGTTGTTCACATATTTTCTTCTATTATATGTTATTAACCTCTGTAGTTGAAGTCCAAATTATTTTTCTACAAGGGTCTTGTAGGCCAAAAACATGTCAAAAACTTCAGTCTTAAGTTTTAATAAATAAACCTAAGTGCATTTGGAGAAGTCATCAATGAAAGTTAATAAGTATTTGAACCCAAAGAAAGAAGGAGAAGGAAGCATACCACACAAATCACTATGAACAAGTTGTAAGGGGCCGAGGCATGCCAAGATGTGTGTTTGTTAAAATTGTCTCGTTAATATTTTCTGAGAACACAACTGGCACAAACACCATCTCTGTAAGAAACATGATGAAGACCAACCAACATATTTTGATTACATAGTTTCTCCAATGAGTGATAGCTTAGATGACCAATTCACTCATGCAAAAGTTTGCTTAAGTCATCAATATGAGGAATAAAAACTGATGGAAAAGATGATGAGCTAAAGTTGTCAAATTTGTACAACTTGGTAATATCATCAACAATTTTAGTGGCTAGGACATGCTTAAGATATTTTAAATTCTTGATTACAACTCGGTGAGGTGAAAACTCTACTGTTTTACCTTCACATTAATGAGTGATCTGATATACTGATAGAAGGTTGTAGGAAAGACTTAGTGAACACATAATACATCATTGAAATGACCATTATCGAACCGAATTGTTCCACACCCTACAACACTGAGAGATCTATCATCCCCAACACATATTTGTTTGATGTTACATTCATTAAGTAAAGAAAAAATGGCTTTATCCTTAACCATTTGATAATATGATTTAGAATCAATAAGCCATTCATAAGAAGAAGAAGAAGTAGATGTTGCATTGAAGGAGAAATCAGAGACAAAAAGTGCATGTCCATGAGAAGAAGAGTTAGAATAATAAAAATCAATATTGATGTTGTGATTCTTCATTGCTGCTTCTAATGCCTTCATCTTTTTAAAACATTTAGACTCCAAATGACCACCTTGCCCACAAAAATCACAAATTCCTATCAATGTTCTTACTTTTTGATTTTGGTTCTTTGTCTCCATTGGGAGTAGAAGCTGGTTGAGAGGGTTTGGAAACCTTGTTTTTCTTGTTGTTGCAAGGATGTTGCTTCTTTGGATTCTTAGTTTTATCTTTCCACTAAGCCCCTACGGTTTTTTTAGATGTACATATAGTGCTTAAGATGTAAGATCTTATCTTTCTCTCTAATAAGAGAATCACAAAAAGTCTCAAGAGTGAGATCTTGATAATAATCCCCTAGAGTTTCTCTGGTGGCATAAAAGGTAGATACAAAGACAAAATATGCACTACCAAGCTTAGCAAGAATAACATATATGCATCGATCATCCTTCATATTTATTTTACATTCTTTAAGTAAAAGTCTAAGTGTTTTGAACTTAGATAAATAATCTTCAATTCAAGGGAAATCATTGGGATTTAAAGTCATTAATTGATTTTCAAGCTAGTGGGCTTGAAACACATTGTTTTTACCAAATATGACTTCTAGCTTATCCAAGGCTTCAACTAGGTCATCAATTCCTTGAAGGTGAAACAATAAGTCAAGAGAGATGGACATTCTGATTAATCCACATGCTTCATCATTTTTATCATCCCATTTGGTTTTCTTTTTGGCATTAGTGGAGATTGTTCTTTTCCCAAGGTAATCCAGTACAATCCTTTACTTCTTAGTACATCCTCCATATGAGATTTCCATGAGAAGTAGTTGGTACTAGTAAGCAAAACATCAGTTGGAATAGCCATATTAAAATATGCAGGTAATATGGATTCAAAAGATTGAACTTACTATTTGGATGGAAATTTCTGGAAAAATAGGTTGTTTAAGAAAATAATGTTGAAAATGGACTTCGGATGTCAAAGTTGCCATTTGTAAAAAAAACATAAAATGTAACCAAAGTGCCACGTGGCAGGTATAAGTTGGTCCACGTGGTGATGGATGCACAATAATGTTCTCCTTCCTTCATTAACTGTACCTATAAGCTCACTTGTACAAATAAGTTGCTTATGAAGTGATCCACTTGTATAGAATAAGTGAGAATCACTTTTACAATCAAGTTACTTTATAAATTAAAGTTGAATGTAAAAAGTAACTTAAAAAAATAATATTAAAGTTACTTTATACTCATTTACTTTTATAGTTTAAGTGAAACACACTTTGTAATAAAGTTATGAGATAACTCAATGTTGCACTATTTTTTTCAAAAAATAACTTAAAAAAAGAGAGACTTGAACTCAAGACCTCTTATTAAATAAAAGAATTTTCAACCAAGCGAGCTAATGTAAAATGTATAGCAAATTTGATGAATGAGGTTTTTTTTTCCTCGAAGTGTGTACTTACCCCCAAACCCCTTGTTTTTGCATGTAAAAAACTTCAACATGACCATACACAAAAACAAGCCAAATTTCTGAAAAAATATTTCCGAATATTTACAATCACAAGGTTATATCTCTATTAGCTTACCAGGAAAATGCAAGTTTTCTCTCTATTTTTTATTTGCTGAGCTCCCATAAAGCTTAGAGCAAAGAGCATACTCAGAAAATAAAACACTTTCCACTCTGTTTCTGATTTGTTGAGATCGCATAGAGCGTATGGAAAGAGCATACATAGACTGGAAATAGTATCAAATTGGAAATAAAAACATAAAATCAAAATATTAACTTTGTATTTTTTTTTAAAATAAGGGTGTATTCAGACTTTATACCTTTGGACTTGACAAAAATTGTGATATCTTGGGAAAATGGAAACCTTTTCAAGTGAAACGAAAAACATTTCAAATTGAAAGCAATGCTCTAGATGCAATGGAACAATCCTCTCAACCCAAAAATGAATAGAAATAACAGAACCTAGAAATGCGACAACACAGGTTCAAGATCTCAATCTAAAATGAGAGTGGGTCTTCAAACATGCTTTGATACCATGTTCGATGAAATAGGGTATTCCCACAAAATATGAATACCTTAAGCAACTACTCACACAACCGAATCAAATATCATAACACCAATGCTTTTACATGGTTAAAACCCTCTAAGAGGGAAACAATCCACGATCCCAACCAATGTGGCCACTTGAAGCAATATATTAGTGCAAAAGAAAAATAGTTTATAAGAGAGTTTCTCACAATCGATCATCAACAAATGACCCTCTATGCTCTTTAGATAGAGATCATGGACCAATCGGTTGTTAAGCCAGAGATCAATATAACTGTTAACATCAAGGAGAATATGATTTGTCAGATCATTCTAGGTTTAGAACATATCATGATCGTCAAATTGCATAACTACAAATGCATATTAATGCTTACTAAAGAAACACACTTTTACCTAAAGACACATTAGACCAAGTTGGACTTATCTAACTCCTAAGTGTCTAAATATCCTAACAAAGGAGGGCCAAGATGATTTCCTATTGCTATCATTATTAGAATATGCACATATAAGATATATAAATTTTTTTATTTGTGACTAACAAAATCAACAACTAGTCGGGCACGTACTCGCGTGACATGGGGTCGTGTTATCTGACTGCTACCACTATAACCTCCAGGTATGCCAACGCGACCCCTCACATGACACACAAGGTAAGTCAAGGGTTTCAAATCGATAACTTCACATAATGAAGTGCCTTAACAATACACTCCATCATTAATTATTCTACATCCCAAAGACAAATTAAAAAAAATAACTTACATTTGTGAAGCTTTTGTACTTTTCATCTTGTTATTGGTTACTTAATTTAATTGGACTATATATATATATATATATATATATTTTCTAAAATAATCAAGCACATCAAAGAGAATTCTATAAAACTTACAACATACTACTACTATAGATATAGAAGTATTGGTTACTTAATTTAATTGGACAATATATATATATATGTTTTCTAAAGTAGATCAAGGAGAATTCTATAAAACTTACAACATACTACTACTATAGATATATAGATATAGAAGTATTAGAAGTATTGATTGTAGAGATTAACTAGCACTATTTTTAACTATGTTGTTTAACTTTTCTATAGATGTATAAATGTATATCGCTAGTAATCTGTATTACCAAAATATGGGACCAACCAAAAGTTCAAGGGGATTTAAGGCAAAGTGTCACTTGATATAAGATTCCAAAAGTTCATTGGGGATATGATATGTATGTGGGTGGAGAAGATCTGATATGCACCCTGCAACTAAATCACGTTGTTCATTAAGATGGTTTTGATCATCATGTTTCATATCATCCTTACATATCCATAAAAACCTTCCTTTTCTTTCTTGAAAGTGACTTGATGTTTATCACCAATCATATCATCATGTTCATTTATCACAAGTCACATTAAGTTGGAAATTCAAATATTAGATATTTTCATTGAAAAGTGATTATGTGTAGAGTTTCTTTACTTTTTCATACCATATGAAAAAACATTAAGAGGGTTGTATGCAATATATTTGTCTACTCTTCTAATTTGTAGTACGTATAATACGCTCTCTTTTGGTTCATCTCGTGCCACTCACCCTTTTGTGAATATCCGGAGTGTGCTTTAGCTTTATTGAATTGATAATTTTGGATTAAATGTGTATTTTTAAGTATTATTATATTTTGAAAATAGGTTGAATCAATTATATTATATAGTAGATATACACTTACAATATATAAAGCTAATTACATCACATATGTGTTTCATTAATATACTTTGAAGATTTTGTGATTAAATTTTTCCTAACTAAGGTATAAATTAATATTTTTGAAAAAATTATTATGATTTTTACTTATAATTAGTAAGTCTAAAACTACTAAGTAATATGAGATAGTTGGGATATGCGTTGGAGAATCTATAATATTACATTTGTTTGTCGATGTTTCAGATTTATATCAAGATCTATCTTTAAGACATTAAGTTTTGGGTAAAAACAATGAGAGAGTAGTGATAAATATTAAAGGGAGAGGAAGAACTAAGGGTCGGCTCTGAAGACACCCTAAAATTAAAAATTAACAATTATTAATGCTAGGGTTATAATAAACAAAAAATATTATTGAGTTGAGAACTTTTTAAATAATTAATGACTAAATGATATACAACTAATCATGTTTTATTGTATATTTAATAGTTTATTTAATCCTTAATTATTTATTATTATTATTAAATATAAACATTTAAGGATATATTAAAAATAAAAAGGGTTGTGGTCAGGACAAGTAGCTATTACAAAACAATAATATTGTCTTTGCTTTTCATACAAAAGTGCTTTAAACTGACATATTTGTTCATATCCACCTAAAGAAAAAAAAAACACCTCCTACAACTCGCTAGCTATATTGCATAACAAATTGATAAGTAAACATATTGTGATCCGAAATGGATCTGGACTGATGAATGGGTGTAAGACTCAATACTTGTAATATTAATTGAAAATTGATGAAGGTCAATAAACTTTGTAAATCAATGTAAATTCGAAATTCTAATAAGACAAAAATGGGAACACAAGAGGAAAATTAAGTATAATTAAAAAAATCAAACAGGAGAGAAGGCCGAGGAATGGGAAGTGAAGAGCCATGGATGTTGGCCTTCCCCCTACAATGGGTCTTTTTGGCTGAGAGAGGAAGAGGCATCGAAGCAATGAATATAGTGTAACCAAAGATTGCCATAATGAAAAGACCGAGCCCCATTTGAAGCTGGTTTTTCTCGTTTGGGTTTCCAGTGCAAAACTTCTAAGTACATTAGTGATTGATTGTGTTACATTAGTTTGTTTCTTATTTCATTTATGAGATGAGATGTGGATTCCCATGTGTTTAATTGCCACCTATAATTGGGTTCTAATGAAAATGAAGAACCACGAGTGCTCTTCATTGCCCATCATCTATTTCCTGTTAAATTCGAAGACCAATGGATATTGAAATCAATTTGTCGGATGAGTTAAATTGTCAGGGAATATAAATTAATTGCTAATGCATTTTCTCATCTACAAGGACTATAATTCTCTCTCCTTGGGAAGTCGAATTGTTCATGGGATGATTAATTTCCCTTGCTAGTCGATTCCTTTATTTCTCATCGATTTAGTTCCCCCCAGTCGACTTGAATACCATTGTGTCGAATTATTTGGTGTTGGGGTGTCCAAATTAAATTCCAAGCCGAGTCTAAATCCGTGGGGCGAATTCCTTACACCTAGGACATTTTTCATCGACACTAGGCATCTGCCTTCATTCCTGGGCAAGTTTACACCACTCTAGGGGCGTTTGATATTGTGCCTGGCCGAAAACACGTTCTCTTGGTCATTTGTATTCCTCTCTTAGTCAAATAGAGCATGCTAGTCAATTTTATTTGATAGGCCAACTTAATTCTTGTTACTAGTCGGATTTATTCTATTGAGTTGAGCGTTTACTTTTGTGGTCGACTTAGTTTCTTGCTAAGTTGATTTCGATTGGTGGTCGACTTACATTTTTGAACAAGTCGTTACCCGGTCGAGCTGACTTTCAACGGGTCAGATTTACTTAGTCGATTGAATTCCTTTTGATTTGGACGAGCTACAATTTTGTTGGGCGTGTTAGCACCATGATTTTTATAGCTAGAGTTAGAGGTTTGTCCAATAGTTTTCAAAGTCATGGCATGATCTTGGAAAAATCAAGATATTCCTAGATGAGTCATAGTTAGTGTGTCAAGGTTTATGAGGTCAGTGATCAAATAAAGGATGGCTTGAAATGTTAGTAAGGGGTTTAGCCATAAGTTGTTTCAAAGGGTGTACAATATTTTTCATAAAACACCACCATAAAGGAAAAGAGTCAAGAGTATAAAGTTCATCATGTTCAAGTTGTAATGGTCTACTTTCCTAAGTCTCGAGTCACGTTAAAAAAGTGTGTACTTATGTGGTAAGGTCGAATCAAATTGTTAGGGTGAATGTCATATGAAAAGGTATTATGGTTCATCATCACCTAATCATGAGGTTAGAAAAGGAATAATCATGGCACTCCATATCTTTTGTACCGTTGCAAACTTCAAAGGTGTACCCGCTACGCAAGTTCACTGCGCAAATCTTTAACTTGCCTTAAAACGTCTTGTCGCTATGGATAATTATTCCCTTTTCATAATTTCATTCCTTATCCATTGAAGCATAAATATTGGACACCTTTTGTTTTTCTCCATCGCCTCCAAGACCTGTGCGTCATCCTTAGCCTCTCCAACAAGCTTCAAAGCTCTCTATTACACAAATGCTGTGTGCTGCTAGTCGCTACGCAAACTCTGTTTTTTGATATTCTCTATGCAAATCTTTCACTCAGTTTTTTTTTTGCTGCGCATTCTCCATTTGTCTCAATCATTGTTCAAGAGCCTTTCTTGGAGCCCATTGCAAATTATCCTCTGGAACAAGTTTGTTTTTCACATAATCAACTTTATTCATTTGAGCTAAACTCTTGCCATCCTTATTGTTGTGATGAGTTTTCCATTGCTATTTGTTTCTGCGCCGAGTTTTCCATTGCTATTTGTTGTTGCGTCGAGTTTTCTACTACTCTTCATTGTTGCACTGAGTTTCTTGCCGCTGATTCCTTTGCTGCGTAGAGTTTTCTATTGCTACCTGGTTCTGCGCACCGTGCAAAAGTCACTATTCTCATTCGTTGCGCTGAGGTTATTTCTCTCGTTTGCTGGCAATGTTTACTGTTCCCTTTTTCACTACATAGAGGTTATCACAATCTATTTCTACGCATCTGCAGTGTACACAAGGTTGACATATATCAACATCATGACAACTCCTCAACGAAAAAGAAAGAATGTAAAAAGTGAGAAAGTCATGAGGTTTGAGCCACAAAATTTAAATTTGGTAAACGTAGAACTAACGATCATGGTGTCCTTTGAACAAGCCAGATGCATGATATTCTATGAAAAGGTTCAAGGGTATAATGTGCAGTTAACCAAGCAGTTTTCTCTTAACTTTAATGGTGTCAGCACAACTATTGTAGGGATCACTTTTCAAGTGTCAGAGGAAACCATATCAGCTGCTACAGAGATTCCTATGCAGGGAGAGAAATGGTGTAAAGGTATGCCATTAGATACTTCATTTTATATTGATTTTCTCAAACTTGAATACACAAATTGGAAGATTGGTGCCACCATTATTAGTGAATATGTTTTGGAACCTTTTGAGGGTAATCCAGAAATACTTTACTTGTGCGGGTAGGTTTGACAAGATACATCAATACCACATTAGGCTCCTGATGCATTTCACAGGGAAAATCCCCTTAAAATTACCCTTCTTCATATGTAGATGCCTGAGAAAAATGGCATACAATGTCCAAGCCAAAGCTGACCAGCCAGAGAGTAGCATATTCAATTTTTCCTTGGTGAAGTTGTTGGTGGTTTAAGAGCTTGGAAATTTAAACAAGGACTGGGTTTCCTTCTTGACTTCAACAAACATTTCCTTGGATCCTAAAGGAGATACTCCCTTGTCTGCTGAGAAATCAACATCTCATAGTTTAGGGGTAAAAGAAGGAGGTGTTGTTGAAAGGGGAAAATGAAAAGAGATTGAGAATTCATCACTCAGTCAACCAACCTTGAAAAAAAGAAGCAAGCTAAGATGCACTGATGAAACTAAGGAGACACAACCTCCTAGTAAACCATGCATCAAGTCCTCTATTAGGAGGTTTACCATATCCACAATTCAGATAGAGTTCGTTGAATTTTCAGCCCAGGATATTGATGAAAAGCAAGTGGAACTAGCTGAGAAAGATGCAGATATCAAAGAGGTGCACCAACAACTCAAAAAAATCAACATATTGTATCCCAAATCTGTCAGGAGAACAAATAATTGAAGAGGAAGCTAACATAAAGGACTCCTGAAGCACAAACATCATAGAGTAAAGCAGGTCAAAGTTCTCCTACCTCACCAACAATAGGAGAAAAGAATATAAAGTGGCTGAAAAAGCAGCTAAGAGAAGCTCAAGATGAGATCATCAAGCTCAGAGAGGAAAAGAGAATATCAGAGTAAGGGATCATGAATCATTACAAGAAATGAATTCTGTTTATCTTCTTAACTAAGGTCAGAATTCATCCTTTGTGATGCTTTGATTATGTTATGTGTTTTTGTTCTTCTTTCACCCTACATAATCAAACTCAACACTGAATTTAATCACCTTGTTTAGCCTTTGTTCCTGTGAGGAGTTCTACCTACTAGGCATTGTCTTTTTTTTTTTTTAGGGGTTGACTCCATAGCCCTAGAAATACTATACAATTTTTCCAGCAAACCTTGAAAAACTATCTCAAAGTTATAAATCTAGCCATAAGTTCAGAGCAACTTGTCTATTAGAGATCAAGTCTCAAAGAGAGCCCTCTCTAGATTGGAAAGGCTAGTTTCTAGTCTTAAAGTTGGTTTGTAGGTTACCTTTGTAGATTGTTTATTCAAGCCAACAATTTACTCAATGTTAATATTCTGACGCCGAAATTGAAAATTTTCCCTAGGAAATAACGACTAAAAGCTTTAGATTTGATTCCCGAGGGTAACAATGAATCAAACACCTTTATTGGCTGAACTATTCTTACCGTGGCGACTTCATTTAATAAGATCAGTAGCATAAAGTTTTTTTTTGAGAAAATAAGAAATCCTGGCTCCTAAGAGAATTTATGCTAGAAGGAACCCTGATCTAGAACCTATAACATCTATGTATGATCTTGAGAAACTCTTACACAAAAGAAAAGAAAAGAAAAGAAAAGAAAATCAAATCATTTGCTTTCCTGGACACAAATCTCTCTTTACCCAAAGACGGGGTAAGAGGTATTGATGACCTTGACTTTGATTTAAAATTTGAACAAACCTTGTTCAGATCTAGATCAAAATCTAATTTGAATGAAATTATCTTTGATGAGAAGAAATTCCAGTCTTTGATTCCCATTGTCCCCATTCAGACTATTCCTATTCATACTATCCCCACTAAGACTGTTCAGATAGCCCAGAATCCTCCTAGAGCCATGGCATCCAGATTCGCTCCTCTTGCCTTGCCTGCCCAGTTGCATGATTTACTCCAAAATTATAATCAAAGAATCATATCATTCGATGTTGAATAGAATGTATCATCCCAAAGACACTTAGATTTGTTTAATGATTTTGTTGACCTAGAGGAGGTAGATCACGAGGATGAAAAAGTCAGGCTGTTCACACAAAGTCTTTCAGGAGAAGTCAGAAAATGGTTTAAAGATATTCTTGCAGCGAGTGTCCTTGATTTTGCATCTTTTGAAACACTTTTCCTTGCAATGTGGGATGACAAGAAGATTCCTCTTCAGTTGCTAACTCAGTACAATAACATAAAAATATCACCTAATGAAACAATACAAGAGTTTTCAACTAGATTTATGAAATTTTACAATTCAATTCCTACTGAAGTAAAACCCCCTCCCGGAGCTGCCCAACTTCGATATGATGATTTTTTGACAATGAATTTTCCTTGTTGTTAAGATAAAGGAGATCCAATACATTAGATGATATGATGAGTGATGCAATTGAAGTAGAGGTAAATCTGATGGCATCAGGGAAGACCAAACATAATCTTGACAGAGATGTGAAGAAGGTCGAAGGAGAAGCACAACCCTCAACTTCTCAATCATTAGATGAGAAATTTGATTTAATGATGAAAATGATGGAAATATTTATGGAAAGAATGTCGATGGATAATAATCCTACTACCAGAGATCAAACTGATTTTCATCCCAGAAATCAAAATTTTAGAAGAGCTTGAGTTGCACAGATCAGGCAAAGAGACCAGAGAAATCAAGGTGATCAACAAATAAAACCTCCTTTCCAAAACAACTATATAAATGAAGATTTTGATCAAACAATTGAAGACACTATGCATTGCTGTGATGATACAAAAACAAATGTGTTCTTAACTAAAGAAGAACATGATCAATTTATGGATGCAAATGATAAGTTTATGCAGGATAATGATGGTATATTATCAATGGAAACATAAGAGTATAAGAAGGGAGTTCAACATTCTATTAAGCAGTTTCAGAAATAGTACAACCTCAAAAGCAAAAAGGTGTCTGCAAATTCCCCGAAGTCAAATCCTACAAGGAAACTTTAGATCAATACACCTTCTTCAAGCCAACCTAAGAAAGAAAATTCAATAAAGGATGCAATGGAGAAAGGAAAATCCAAATAAGAACCCCAAAGGAAGATACCGGAGGCAAGAAAGGAGGCAGTCATCAAAGAGATAGAAAAAAACCCATCTCCTTTTAATTTTGAAAGTGAAATGGATAAAATCAAAATTTTTGTTCCATTCAATGAGCTGATTAAAAATGGTGAATGTAGAAATAAGATCATTAAAATGTTCAAAATGGAAGAAGCCCCTGACACCTTGAATGTGCAAGATGATCACCCTGCTATCTTGTTTGGCCCGTGTGTGGAGGAGAATGGTAATGTTGATGATGTCTCTCCTTTCTATGTTAGTCTTAAGATTCATGACATGACCTTACATAATGCCATGCTAGATTCAGGAGCATCACATAATATGATGCCCAAGGTGTCATGGATGAGTTGGGCCTAGCTATTACAAGGCATTACAAGGATCTTTTCTCTTTTGACTAAAAAAAAGGTGAAATGCTTGGGTTTGATCAAGGATCTGGTTGTATCATTGTCTCAAATTCCATCAAAAAATCTGATCATGGATGTGGTGGTTGTTGACATCCCTCCTAAATTTGTCATGCTATTATCTATATCTTGGGATACAAAGTTGAAAGGGACTTTGCAAATGGATATGTCATATGCTACTATCCCTGTTTTTGGCCAAGAAAGGAGGTTGTATAGATAAGTGTTGCTCAAGTACATTGTGAGTAGAAAAACCCAACCAAATGACCATCCCATTTACTCTGTAGATACTAAGGTTGGTTCCTCTATTTTCTATAATGACTTGAGTTTTGAAGAGGAGGATCCAACGACTGTTAAGACCATCAAAGACAAATCTGATCATCAAACAAAGGAAATTACAGATCAATAAAATAATGAAGAGGATGAGATGTGGAATATGAGCTTTGATGGTGCTTCTAGCAGAGAAGGAGTAGGAACTGGTGTGTGGATTAACCCTCCCATGATAGGTACAAAACTATGTGTTTACAGACTTAATTTTGATTGCACCAATAACATGGTTGAATACGAGGCACTGATTTTGGGATTGAAGACTTAAAAAAAATTAGGTGCTAGGAGGATAGTTGTACATGGAGATTCCTATCTTGTTTTAAATCAGGTAAAGGGTATATATCAGTCCAAGCATCCTAGATTGAGGGCGTATAGAAATATAGTACTTTATCTTCTTGAAGAGTTTTTAGAATACAATTTATCAGTGATTCCTCGGGGGAAAAATCTAATTGTTGATGCTTTATCTACTTCAGCCTCTGTTTTCAAAATTCCAATTTTTCCTAACAAAAAGTATGAGATTGAAGTCAATCATAGGCCAACAGTACCTGACAACATTAAATATTGGCAAATATTTGAAGATGAAAAACGTGTCAAAAGATTCCTTCAAATGAATGATGAATCTGCTAATTCAAATATTGATGATGAGTGTTGTTGTGAAGAGAATGAAGATGAAGATGTTTTCACCAATGATGATTGTTTTCAAAATCATATTTTTGGAAGATATATAGTGCAGCTCAAAAATAACATTATTCCCAAAGGCTTGGTCTCGTTGGAAAAGATTTTTGACAAAAAAGATGTAGGCAAAAATCCTAAAATCACCGCAAATGATGAGGATATAGAAGATTGCAACATTAGGACTCAAAAGGATCCCAATATCATCAAACTATCCAAAACAATCAGTCCAAAAATTAAACAGAGGTATATCATCCTAATGAAGCATTTCCTTGATGTATTTGCATGGAGTTATGAAGATTTAAAGGTCTATGATACTAAGGTAATTCAACATGTAATTCCAATTAAAGATGATCATAAACCTTTCAAGCAAAAGTTGAGAAGAATAAACCCTCAACTGCTTCTATTGATCGAAAAGGAGGTAAGGAAGGTGTTTTATGTCAAGATTATAGTATCCTGAAGATTTTCCAAGTGGATGGCTAACCTAGTGCCTATAAGGAAGAAACGTGGTGAGATCAGGTTGTGTATAGATTTCTAGAATCTAAACAAGGTGTCTCTCAAAGACAATTATCCACTTCTTAAGATGGATTACATCCTGTATAAGGTGGTTGGATCTCAAAATATATCAATGCTTGATGGTTTCTTTGGATACAACCAAATCATGGTGCATCCTAATGACCAATAGAAGACAACTTTTACAACACCTTGGGGCACCTTCATGTATGCAAAAATGCCTTTTGGGCTTATTAATGCAGGGGAAACCTTACAAAGGGCCATGGACATATCCTTTGACAATGAGAAAGATAAGTTTATTGTTATTTACTTAGATGATATCACTGTATTTTCAGATTCTGATGATCAACATCTCAAAGAAATAAGAATGGTTTTTCAGAAATGTAGGAAGTTTAACATCTCATTGAATCCCAAAAAGTTAAATTTTGGAATGCAAGAAGTAGAATTACTTGGAAACATCATTTCAAAGGAAGGGATAAAGATAGACCCCAACAAAGTGGAAACAATTCTAAAGATTGGCACACTTAGGAGCAACAAGGAGGTACAATCTTTCCTAGGAAAAGTAATTTTTTTGAGAAGGTTTATTCCTAACTTGGATGAAATCATAAAGTATATCACAAATATGCTCAGGAAAGGCAATGAAATAAAATGGACTCTTGAAGCTAGGAAGTCTTTTGAAGATATTAAAGTGGCACTGACCAAAGATCCAGTGTTGGCCAACCCAAATTTTACAAAAGATTTGATCTTGTTTTCTTTTGATTCAGAACACACCATTGCTGGTGTTTTGTTGCAAAAATATGAACAGAACTTTGAAAGGCTCATAGCCTATTATAGAAGGAATTTGAGAGACTCCCCACTAAGGTATACCATCATGGAAAATAAAGCATATTCCTTGGTGAAGGCCCTAAAGAAACTTAGAACTTATATCTTTCATTCCCATGTCATTGCTTATGTGCCTATAAATTCTGTAAAAGACATTTGGACTCAGCCTGATCCTGAAGGGAGAAGGGGAAAATGGAAAGCTGTGATGTTGGAGTATGAACTCGAGATCAAACCTACAAAGCTGATTAAAGGTTAGGGGCTTGCAAATTTTATGGCGCAGTCCAATTGTGATGTCTTGGGAATCAATTTCATTGCTGACCTATCAAAAAATTCAAAAGAAGAAACAGTCCCACTGGTATCGCAAAGATTCCTTGAGTCTCCTTGGTATGCTGATATTATTTATGTACTAATAAATATACAAGCTCATCCTGAGTTAAGAAAAAACAAATCCATATTTTTGAAGTTGAAAGCAACAAATTTTTTCATTCTGGACCATTCTTTGTATTGGAAAGATCCAGGTGGGATCTTGCTAAATTTTTTGCTGGAGGAAGAAGTGGAAAAATATATCAAAGAGTTTCACAAAGGTGACTATGGGGGGAACCATTATTGGAAGACCACTACACACAAAATACTAAGGGCAGGGTTCTATTGGTGTAGTATTTTTTTTGATGTGTACAAGGAAGTTTCAATGCCATGAATGTCAAATTTTTGATGGAAAAAGAAAGTTGCAACCTTTACCTTTAAATCCTATCTCCGTTGAAGCACAATTCATGCAATGTGACCTTGATTTTATAGGAGAGATTCATCTGCCATCCTCAACTCAACATTGGTGGATACTGACAGCCACATACTACTTCACTAAATGGATTGAAGCAATCCCCACAAGGCAGGCTACTAATATTGTTATCATTCAATTTTTAGAAAGCAACATTTTGTCTAGATTTGGTTGTCCAGTCAAGATCATTACTGACAATGTAACATCATTCAATTCCAAGAGAATGGAGAAATTTTGCAGTGACTATAATATAGCTCTTGGCCATTCCACAACTTATCACCCACATGGTAATGAGTTGGATGAGTCATCCAACAAAATCTTGACCATAATTATTAAGAAGCTTCTGTAGGAAAATAAGAAAGCTTGGCACAAAAATCTTATTTATGCATTATGGGCTGATAGCATCACCACCAAAAGGTCTATTTCTACATTACCTTTTCAGACTGTATATGGTACAGAGGCAATTTTTTCCTACCTCATTAGGTCTGCCAGTAATGAGACTACTGAAAGAACATGAAGCTGAATCAAATGATGCTCTAAGGAGGATAAACAAATTAATCCATGTGAAACAAATGAGAGAACAAGTCTTCAACAACTCACAACTACACCAAGATAAAATGAAAAGAGGCTTTGACAAGCATACATCTTTGGCTGGGACCATTCAAGATTGTTTGATACCATGGGAACAATGCTTATTTGCTACATGAGCTCAATGGAGATCACATTGGTGGAGGACCTGTGAATGGGAGGTTTCTCAAACACTATCTTGCTTAAATTTTTTTCAGTCTCTTCATTTCAACTCAATAATTAGCAGAAATTTGAAGTCCGAAGTGAAGGCCCTAAGTTTATGCTGATTTTAGTTAAAGTTGTGTCAAGAAAGTCTTGTAAATAAGTTTGTTTGTTAGTTTAGAGTCTTTGAGTCAAATAAATCTCAATGGTCAAGCACTTGGTCTACTGTTCTTTGCTAACTCACTATGAGGATAACATCCCCACTTGAGCCAGCTATTAGCACCATGATTTTTATAGCTAGAGTTAGAGGTTTGTCCAAAAGTTTTCAAAGTCATGCCATGATCTTGGGAAAATCAAATTCCTAGATGAGTCATAGATAGTGTGTCAAGGTTTATGAGGTCTGCGATCAAATAAAGGATGGCTTGAAATGTCAGTAAGGGGTTTAGCCATAAGTTGTTTCAAAGGGTGTATAGTATTTTTCATAAAACACCACCATAAAGGCAAAGAGTCAAGAGTGTAAAGTTCATCATGATCAAGTTGTAATGGTCTACTTTCCTAAGTCTCAAGTCACATTAAAAAAGTGGGAAATTATGTGCTAAGGTCGAATCAAATGGTTAGGGTGAATGTCATGTCAAAATTTATTATGGTTCATCATCACCTAATCATGAGGTTAGAAAAGGAACAACAATGGAACTCCATATCATCTGTACTATTGCAAACTTCAAAGGTGTACCCATTGCGCAAGTTCATCCCACAAATCTTTAGCTTGCCTTAGAATGTCTTGTCGCTATGGGTAATCCTTCCCTTTTCATAATTTTGTTCCTTCTCCATTTGAGCATAAATATTGGCCACCTTTTGTTTTTCTCCATCACCTCCAAGACCCGTGCATCATGCATAGCCTCTCCAACAAGCTTCAAATCTCTCTGTTACACAAATGCTGTGTGCTTCCAGTCGCTACATAAACTCTGTTTTTTGATATTCACTATGCAAATCTTTCACTCTGTTTTTTTTTTGCTGCACCTTCTCCATTTATTTCAGTCATTGTTCAAGATCCTTTCTTGGATCCCATTGTGAATTAGCCTCTGGAACGAGTTTGTTTTTCACAGAATTAACTTTCTTCATTTGAGCTAAACTCTTGCCATCCTTATTGTTGCGCCAAGTTTTCCGTTGCTGTTTGTTGCTAAGCCGAGTTTTCTATTGCTATTTGTTGTTGCATTGAGTTTTCTACTACTGTTCATTGCTGCGCTGATTTTTCCACTTCATCGAGTTTCATCCTGCTGATTCATTTGCCGTGCATAGTTTTCTATTGCTACCTGTTTATGCGCACTGTGCGAAAGTCACTATTATCATTCCCTGCACAAATGTTTTTCTCTCATTTGCTGGCATCGTTTATTGTTCCCTTTTTCGCTGTGCAGTGGTTATTACAATATATTGCTTCACACCTGCAGTTTACACAAGGTTGGAATATATCAACATCATGAAAACTCCTCAACGAAAAAAAAAAGAATGTAAGAAGCGGAAAACTCATGAAGTTTGAGCCACAAAATTTAAATTTGGTAAATGCAGAACCAACAATTAGGGTGTCATTTGAACAAGCCAGATGATGAGATTCTGTGAAAAGATTCAAGGGTATAATGCGCAACTAACCAAGCAATTTTCTCTTAACTTTAATGGTGTCAGTGCAACTATTGCAGGGATCACTTTTCAAGTGTCAGAGGAAACCTTATGAGCTGCTACAGAGATTCCTATGCAAGGAGAGAAATGGTTTAGAGGTATGCCATTAGACAATTCATTTTATATTTATTTTCTCAAACCTAAATACATAAATCGGAAGATTGGTGCCACCATTCCCAGTGAATATGTTTTGGAACCTTTTGAGAATATTTTGAGGGTAATCAAGAAATACTTTACTTGTGAGGGTAGGTTTGAAAAGGTACATAAATACCACATTAGGATCCCGATGCATTTCACAGGGAAAAGCCCCTTAAACTTACCCTTATTCCTATGTAGAAGCTCGGGAAAAATGGCAGACAGTGTCCAAGCCAAAGCTGACCAACCAGAGAGTAGCCTATTCCATTTTTCCTTGGTGAAGTTGTTGGTGGTTGAAGAGCTTGGAAATTTAAACATGGACTAGGTTTCCTTCTTGACTTCAACAAACATTTCCCTGGATCTTAAAGGAGATAGTCCCTTTTCTGCTAAGAAATAAACATCTCATAGTTCAGGGGTAAAAGGTGGAGGTGTTGCTGAAAGTGGAAAAGGAAAAGAGATTAAGAATTCACCACTCAGTCAACCAACCTTGAAGAAAATAAGCAAGCTAAGATTCATTGATGAAACAAAGGAGACACAAGGTCCCAGTAAACTGTGCACTAGGTCCTCTGCTAGGAGGTTTCCCATATCGACAATTCAGACATAGTTTGTTGAATTTGCAGCCCAGGATATTGGTGAAAAGCAAGTGGAACCAGGTGAGAAAGATGCATATATCAAAGAGGTGCAAAACAAACTCAAGAAAGATCAACATATTATAGCCCAAATCTATCAGGAGAACAATGAATTGAAGAGGAAGCTAACATAAAGGATTCCTGAAGCACAAAAATGTTGGAAGATTGGTTGTTGTCATTGATGTCAACCCTAGTCATTGGTTTTGGACCGCAATATTTATGAAGGTATTTGGACATGAAGGACAATGTACATGCAGAAACAAAACCCATGGATGGATAGTATACATCATGTTGTTTCCGGTGGTAGGTGACACATCACGTGGATCCTCATGGTTGAGGATAAATGAATTTTTGAAGATGACAAAGTGAATTGAAGAAGGAAGTACATGTAGGCCCTGAAGATAATTAAAGAAAAGAATTACAAAATAAGAAAGTGTCAGTTCGGCCCTAATGTTAAAAGGAAGTGACATAAATGGTATAAAAAAATAACATTATACATTCATTTGATACACAAGTCAAATTTCAGAGGAAATCATAAGTAAAGAAAGCCGGATTTCAAGGGAGGATGAAGTCTTTTGGTGATGTGTTTTAAGGTATGTTATTTACAGGCCATCTTACCATTTTCGCTATACATTTTTTTCTAGAACGATTCAGATGGTGAAATTTCTATGGTGTTGAGAAGACATGTCAAGGTACATGTGGTAAAATTGTTAGCTATTGATTCACTATAATTATGGAGATACACTCTGTGGAAGATAGGGTTTTTTATTAGTCCTAAAGAAAGTCATAAACAGGTGTTCTAGGTAAAATAGTCATAAATTATTCATAGAGAATCCAAATGAAGTGGGACCAATTTCATTCGAAAGAGTACGGACTGTAGTTTCTTGTGTGTGAGTTTCAAAATATGATGTTAAATATTGAGCGCGGGGCACTCTGTACAAGTTCTCTCTCCTGAATAAACCAGAATTGAACAAGGTCTACCATTCTCTCTATAACTTCTTTTTGGGGAGGATTCAAGGAGTGAAACTTGGAGATGTTTCGGAGAATACATTGAGTATATTATATACAGGATCAAAGTATTCCAAGAATTGAAGAATTGCAGAAATTGAAGAAGTCTCAGGAAGCATTATCAGGTTCTATGTGATGGTTGGTTGATGGTGATGA
>ML796872.1:323640-351815 GCA_009831015.1 Picea engelmannii
TATTTTCACTCTTCAATCGATGTTGGCTCAATTTATTTCTGGATAACCACCATACACCATAGACCTAAACCTTGAGTTAACCTACATACACTATTTTCTACTAATTCTCTTGCAAAATAATGTATGTTATTTATACCCCACCCCCCATACTCCTTAGGCATAGTGATCCTCTACCATTCCACTAGAGGAATCTCTTTTTTCTCTCCATCTTTAGAAATACTAAGGATGATTTTCCTCAAATTTTCTAATATTCCTTTAGGAATAAAATCGAAGGCCATCTAGTAAGCTGGAATGGCTTCTAAAATTGTCTTAATAGGAATTAGTTTCCCCCCTATGAATAGCCAACAAGTACACCAAACAACCAATATTTGTTCTAGTTTTCTAATTAGTCAGACCCAATCCTTTTTTCCATACCAATTTGGATTTATATAAAAACCTAAATATTTCAGGCCACACTGTAATTCAATTCCCTAGAATGGAAATAGTTGAAAAAAGGTTTCAACCTCCTCCTTTGATGCTCCTTCCTAGTATATAATATACTTGCTCACATTTGTCATCATTCCTGTAGCTAATCAATAAAGATCAATTATTTCTTTGAGTTTAATGGCATCCCTTCTAGAGTCATCACAAAATGACATGATGTCATCCACAAATAGTCAGTTTGTTAGCATCACATTCCTACCAATTTTTTACCCTTTAGATTCCTTGTCCTATTAGCTTCAATAATAGCACTACTCATACCTTTATCTACTATGAGAAATAATAGAGGAGAGAGAGGGAGCCCCTATCTCAACCATCTCCATTTTCTAAATAAAGCTGATGTAGAATCATTGATCAATATAGAGAAGGAGACAATTGTCAAACAACTCATCATGCAATTACAAAATGAACATTGAATCCTAGATGAATTAGTGTAAGCCTTAAGTACAACCAACTAATCCTATCATAGGATTTGCCACCATTGCTTTTAGCTTCATGGTTTTAATGGAGTGAAAACCTTCTTGAGAAATGATAATGGCTTCATGAATATGCCTACCTTCAAGAAAAACAAATTACTCACTTGAAATAGATCTTGATAATACTTTTTTCACTCTCATTGCTACAATCTTGGTTATTATCTTACATATACAATTGCACAAGGATATAGGTTGGAAATCATGAAATGTAGTTATCAAATTTTGTAATAAGGGCAATGAAAGTGGAGTTGAAGGTTGCTAAATGTTTTCTAGATGCTCTGGATTCCTCAACAAACTTGATCAAATCGTCTTCTATGACCTCACAAAAACCCAAAACGAACTCAACTAGCTATCCATCTCGCCTTGTGATCTTATTTTTCTGAAACATTTGAAGGACCACCTAAAGTTCTTCTTTCAAAATTTCTTCAAGGAGATCAACATTGTCCTCATCACTCACAAAGATGCAAAAATAAAAGGTCATATGAACTACCTTTGCAACATTTACCCTTGCTTCTTTATAAATATGCCCAAAAGAATCTACCATATACTTAGCTATGTCCTCAAAGTTGGTAGAATATGATCCATCATTCTTTGTTATTTTCCAAATGCTATTAATATTTTTTTTGATGATTGGAAAATTGGTGAAAACACTTACTATACTCATCACCCTTCTCAAGCCATAAATCACAACTCTTCAACCTCCAATCCTATTCTTTATCATTCAATCATCCTCTTCCTTTGTTCCAACTGAAAAAATCTTTGGATTTTGTTCTTCATTTTGAAAACCAACCAATTCATGGTCATATAAAATTTCTAGATGTGGTTTAATGTCAAGCAACTCTTGGTCTTCCTTTAATTTTTTGTCATGATCCCATTTAGAAACTACCCGCTTTACCTTTTTCAGATTTGAAGCAAATTGTATGGGTATTGATTCAAACAAATAATCATCATATGGTTTCCATTGCTCCTTTATCAAACTGATTAAATCTTCCTATTCTAGCCAATGTGGGTTAAAATTGAAAGTGTTGGAAGGCATCTTTCCCCTTTTGACAATCTCCAAGAATATAGGGAAGTGGTAAGAATCCCCATCAGACCCAACCTAATGCTTAATTATTTCATGGTCATTGATGCAATATTTTGAAAGAACAAATCTGTCCAATCTTTTTAATACTCTGCCTTCCCCAACCCTCTTATTCCTCTAGGTCAACTTCAATTTAATAGGCTCAATGCCAAATAATCCTTCATCCTCCAAATTCCTTAGAAAATAATCCAATAGAGAGTCTACCTAAGATGATGGACCCCATACCTCTACATTTCCCAAAGAAAAATTCAGGTCTCCTTCGAGAATATATTCTTTTTTTTGAGTATATTCAAGCTAAATTTTTTTATGTGAATTCCACGTGCTCCAAATACAACCCATACAAGTTTATTACGAAAAAATCTTTTCCTAATTCCAAAGAGTAAAAGACAAATACCATAATTAAATCAATAGTGTAAGAGTTACTACATGAGAGAGGTCTTGAATTCCAACCATAAATGGGGCCCGTTGACCATCTCCTTGCATCTAAAAAGAAAAATACCCAATGCTTAAACATTTTAACCAAATTCTCAATTATGTTTACCCCTTCACCCATCGATTGTTGAAGCAAAATTATGCTAGGAAATTGATCTGCCACTAGTATTTTGAGGGAAAGTTTATTTGGGAGACTAAAAAAACCCGTACAATTTAAGGATAGACTGTTCATTGAGAAATATTAGATGGGGAATTTTCTCTAATGAATCTACTAGTGATAGTTGTTTATTGGATTTAAACTCCACCATAGCCTTCTCTCGAACCATCAACAACAAATATTTTCTTCCCTTACTTGATGGGTTTATCCCAATTCCCAAGTTTTGATCTAACCCACCAAAGATTGCACTCAACACACTTCTAGTAATCTCCTTACAAGGACATAGTAGACATCTTGAAGGATTATCCACTACAATATCATTTATTTTATTTGGGTTTAAAACACTAGGAGGGTTAAGGATTCTACATATGAATTGTTCTTCCTCCATCCCCAAACTATTTGAATGATTTCCCCATGGATATGGAGAAAAATTTAACATCTTCCAACCCTGCAAATCCTTTCCATCACTAAATTCCAAAACCCTTAAGTACCCTCCTAGACCATTCCCAAAGGTACTAACAACCCCATTGATAGTAATTGAACACATATTCAAAGGGGCAAGTTCATTTATTGACTTACCAAGGGGATTCGGTTCAACTGCCTGTGAGATCTTGCTAAAGCTTTCAAGATAACTCTTTATTATCATAAGCATTTATTTAATCATCCGGATCAATGAATTGGCTTCCATCACATCTACAAAGTTCATGGAATGAACACTAATGGATCAATTAGATTATCAAAACCCTGCTTGGGGACCTTCTCCTTCAACCTAGATTTCTTACTTATCGTGTCCCCTTCTTCACTCCTATATTTTCAAACACAAACTTTCCTCTTAAATTGCATATCGCAATATGCAATAAAATGGCCTTATCTATGACACCTAACACATTTGTGTGTAACCCTTGAATAGTCAAATTTTTTAATATGTGTTATGTTGACAATCTATATTGATAACTCCTCAGCCAAACCTTCTCTCAGATCTAATACTACAAGAATACGTTCCACTGATAGATGACCTAATACCTTGAAACTCATCTTTGCTTCAATAAAATTCCCAAGGACATTATTGATGGATTGGAACACCTCCACTGACCAAATATCCATCAATAAGCCTGAGAGGTTTACTTACATTGGACTCATCTCTACCCTTTCCATCCTTGCATTAAAAAATGATACAATTTCTTTAAATCAATGGCGATGACTCACATCTCTAGTGACACACTTTGATTTTCATAACATATTCTTTAGACTTAAAAATGAAAGCTATAGCTTGGGAGGACAACTTGAGCATGCCTTTCATCTTGAAATCCTTGCCTAAAACTAGATGCATATCCTTTTCTTTCTGTTTAAAGAATTTTTAGTGCCATTTTTAGCAGAGTTTACCCTACTTTCAGTTATGTACCTAATTTTTAGAATATCATAATATAACAAAGTACACACAATGTACACAATATGTGAGCATGGAGCACCACTCTAAAGGAGATAAGATAAATGAGTTACATAATAACTCCTTAAAGAAAAAGATAACCTCCTCCAAATACCCTAGTACATTCATATATATATAAATGACATGTTATATGTTCATAATGACTATACCTATTCACCACATATCCTAAAATTATAGATAATAGGGATGAGTTACACAGTAACTTCTTAAAGAATAGAACCTCCTCCCAATACCCCAATACATTCATGTATCCAAATCAAATTTTATATGTTAGTAATTACTACATGACCTCTATATATACCTATTCACTCATTGCACATGTGGGCCTTTTATTAGGTTGACCCATATACAAATAATTACCCCATCACATATATGCCCCCTTAGGGTCATATCACTTCTAGACTAAACAAAACCATCACCCCTATCCTTATAATAAATGGTCATCACTCCTTTACCCTTATTTTCCTCCAAGCCTAGGACTTCATTACACCACACCAGGTTCACCATATCTTATGCAACACTAGAAAAAAATAGACTAGGTAAAACTTCTACCACTAGATCTCTAATATAATCTTGATTAGAATCACTAATATCCTTTGTTCGACATAGAGACACACTTTCATTAAGATTTGTGGGAACAATGTGTATTTACTAGGTTTTGAACCACCATATAAAGACACTAAGCTACCATTACCATTCAAGCTAAAATCCATCTTTGCTAAAGAATAATACTCAGATCCTCACTTCCTACCAAGCTACGAGACTGTACCAACATTTATGTCTCTCTAATCTAGTTGCACATGGGGAGATCTATCCAAATCTATCCATGTTTCTGACACCTTGTCCCTTATCCTTATAGTTGATGAGCTGTCATCTTTCTTGTTTGTCCTATATCGTATAAGAATTGAGGGCCCTTCTTAACAATATCTCTTGGAATTCCCTGCCATATCCTCTAGTGGGACATATGATTTTACATTATTGGTTTTCGATGATTCATTCCCTATTTGTCTCATGTTCCCTATCTCTAACATAGATCCCCTCTCCTCATGACGAAATGAAGGGGGTACCCATATCTAATTGAATTTAAGTGGATATTGAGAGCAATCCACTTCATCTAGCTCCATATTGATAGCTGCAAAACCTTAACTTAGCCATGACTCAAAATTCCCTAATTCATTTTTACTAGGGTAAGATATCCTAATCCTGTATGAAGGTACACATAAATATTGTATTCTAAAAAGATATATAACAATTATAAGCATGTTACGATTAATAATAAATTGACACACACACATGTATGCATATCTATTCATACATACATACATACATACATACATACATACATACATACATACATACATACATACATACATACATACATACATACATACATACATACATACATACATACATACATACATACATACATACATACATACATACATCTGTATGTGGTGAATAATATTGTTATTTATTATTAATTTACACACATATCATTAATCAATAGTAAAAGACCTTTATTACACTTCTTGTTTCACTATCAATCAAACACAAACACAAACTTTATAATTATATACTTAATCATTTTGAAAGATCTCTATTACACTCCGTGTTCCAATATCAATCGAACACAAACTTTATAATTATATAGTTAATCGTTTTATTCTAAAATGAGTTATTTTATTAAATAAAATTGTATCATGTATTATATATTAAAACAAATTAAAAAATGATTTAAACCATTAAACATCATACTAAAAGCAACATAGAACCTTTAAACATTAATCATGATTGAAAAATTAAACAAATATATGGAAAAACACAATCAATATTTTACTTAAAAACACATTCTTCATATATTGAAAATTGTACAACATACTAAAAACAACACATAACTTTTAAACATTAAGCATGATTGGAAAATTAAGCAAATATATAGAAAAACACAATTAATATTTTACATAAAAACACATTTTTCATATCTTGAAAATTGAAGGATAATTATAAAAACTTAAAAAATATCATCACTTAGAATTAAACGAAGAAAAAAGTAATATGGAAAGTCAAGTAGTCTTGAAGTTGATAACTTTTTTCCAAATAGAAAATTAACTCAAAATTATATTAGGATATAATTTTTTTACATCTTCTTTTCCAATGCATGGGCCCAATCCTTAATATGACTGATAATAAACTTTAGCAAAAAAAGTGATGTTCTTATAATAGCTTCCTTACAGGTCTCTGAAGATCAAAACTTCAAAAAGAAATACTACAGGAATACAAGTTTGTATCATAGATATAATCCCATATAAAAACCCACAGTCCAAAATACTAAAAATGTTGTCTCAAAGTACCAGATAAGGATGGATATCAGTAGAGGACAAGTTAATTCATGGGACCTGCGCTCTTGGAATCCCATTTGTAATATGGAATTCTGCCATCAGGTTCATGAATAGCTTGTTTTGATAGTTGATCCGCCTCCTTGTTGAAGTCCCTGAATATATGTTGGATGCTAATTTCTTGAAATTTTATAATCAAATCCTTAGTTCTATGCTTCCATCCTTCAATGGAACTAGATTGGAGCCTTCCTCTATTATTGATCCATTCTATAATTACCTTTGAGTCTCCCAGTGCCTGAAGTTTTGGAAGGGCTAGATGATTAGCCAGAGTGTGAGTTGCCCAGATTCCCAAAATTTTTGCCTTCGTATTTGTTCCTTCCCTGAAGTTGAAATTCCATCTATAAACCGTTGAATCTGATATTTTGATTACACCCCTAGCTCCACAAATTTTATTGTCTAACTGTGCCACCCCATCAAAAAAATAAATAGAAAAACCAACATGTTGAGTGATCAAACAAGCTCTTATAAGGATAAGTTTTTGAGTCCATGGGTGCTTCTTGAAGGAACCTGGAGTCTTGATAACCACAATGTGAATAGAAGGAGAAGTATCCTCGAAGATTGCTTTGTTTCTTTTGATCCAAATAAACCAACATATAAGTGTTGCAAGAGTAGGAGAGATATATTTGTCCTTATTCCATAAATTAAAACAATCAGATAGTGTAAATCCTTCCCAATTTCTTTTAATCTTCTGTATAATTTTAATTCTTTCCTAGACCAACTTTGTGAAAGTGCACTATAGGAAGATATGGTTGATATCCTCGGAGCATTGTTTACATAAGATATAGAGGCTTGGTCCCTTCCATCCTTTTTGCTGCAATATGTCCCAAGTTAATATTTTTTGTTCAACCGCCAGCCAAATAAACAACTTGATCTTGAGTTGTAGGTCCCACTTCCATATGTTATGCCTCCATCCAACTAGAGTCAGAAATATTTGTGTTGAATAAGTGCCAAATAAGCATTTTTAACCGAAATTGTTCCTGAGGAGTTACCTCCTGTCCACATAAATTTGTCTTCAGTATCCCTGATAGTAGCTCCAACCCCAATAAGTGCCCTACGATAAATATCCCATTCGGATGCCAACTCGCCTTCTAAACCCAGATCGTCGCTACAGAGCCATTTTTCTGGAAGGGAGAAATGTTCCATATGATTTTTATCTTGTGCAAGAACTGTGATCGTTTTTTTCGTTAAATGTGCTGTAAGATCAACTAAGATAAGGGATCTATCTCCTAGTCCTAAAATTCTGTCTCTTCCAATAGAAATAAGATGACCCGATCTAGGAATCCAGCTAAGCCAATGATTAATGAGGTGGACTGACTTAATAATATTATTCTAGATCCTTGAAGTTGCATTCTGTTTGAAGGAGGCCGATCTATACCAATTGATGACTATAGTGTTATGAAGATATTTATCCTTTATAATATTGTTCCAAATGCCCTTCCGAGTTAGTACTCACCAGAGTGCGTTGGCAGTCAAAGATGTGTTGAAATGATATAAATTCTGAAAGCCCCAACCACCACAGTTTTTTGGTCTGGATAAGGCATCCCACCTACAAAGATGATAATGTTCGGTTTCACTGTTACCATTACAAAGAAAGTTAAACATCATTTTCCGGATCTTATTAAGAATAGAGCGTGGAATAGTCTCCAAAGACATCCAATAAACTGGATGACTCTCCAGTACAAACTTTATTAAAATATAATAACAACCACCCTAGGATAACCATCTATTGCACCATAGTTCAATTTTTTTCTCCATTTTTTCAAGGAGCCAATTCTAATCATCTGCCCTATACACCCTGGTATTTAGTTGATATCCCAGATATTTGAATCCTAAAGCAAGAGATGAAAAGGTGTAAGGGAGAAAGAACTTGTATGGATTAAGATCCAATTCAGATAAACCTTCAAATATTACAGTGGTTTTGGATTCATTAACTTGAAGACTCGAGGCTTTATAGAACAATAATATGAGTTTGTTGATTTCCATCCATTCATGAATATTTTCCTTGGTCATAATTAATACATCATCCACACAGAATAAATGAAGAATTTTAATCATTCTAGACACTTTAATACCAGTAAGCTTGCCTTCCCCTTTGCTTTCTTTTAATAAAAGGCTGAGGCCCTCCATAACTAGGATAAATAATAATGGGGATAAATGACAACCTTGCCGCAAACCTCTGCCACTCCTGAAGAATTATGTAGCCTCTCCATTTTATAATACAACATAAGTGGAAGATAAACACAATTCATAATCCACTTCGTCATCTGTAAACCAAAGCCCACTTGTAATAAAATCATTCTTAGAAAATCCCAATCTATACAATCGTATGTTTTGCGCAGATCCAGTTTGAGAACCAATGACTTTAATTTATTTTTATTTATACTATGAAGGCACTCGTGGGTTGTACCAATAGCATATTGAATCTGCCTTCCTTTCAAAAATCCCAACTGTTCTGATGAGAGTGATCTGGACAAAATGGGTTTGATCTGATTAGTAATGATTTTAGAGATTATTTTGTAGCAAAGATAAAATAACGAAATGGGCTAGAAATCCCCAAAGTTTGTTGGCTTATTTGATTTTGGTATTAGGTAAAGGAAGGTAGATTTTATGCTCCCATCTATAATGTATCTCTATCTCGACTCCTGAACCATCTCTAGGAGATCGTCGCCAACCAAATAAAAAAAGTGAGAAAAATTCCATAGTCCAACCATCAGGCCCTATATTTTTATCTTTTTTGAAAAGTGATAAAACTGCTTTATTTCTTCTAAATTGACTGGATCATGCAAAGATATTTTCTCTTCATCATTAACCATCCTGGAAAAAAGACCAGTAATTTGTACTTGTTCAACTGTGTTAGGTAAATTCTGGGCTTTGAAGAAATTTTTGTAGTAATGTACAACCACCTCCTTTAATTCTGCCTGCCATGTATGCAATTGCCCAATTTCATCAGATATCTCCCATATATGTTTTTGATTGCGTCTGTGGTTAGAAATGTGGTGAAAGAATTTGGTATTTGGATCACCACTTTGTACCCAGATCGTTGTGCTACGTTGTCTCCACTTTTCTTCATTTGCATGTAAAATATTGTTTCTTTCCTGTTCTAATTTTCCAAGAAGTTGTTCCATTACAGAATGAGATAAATAATACACAAGACTAAGAAAGGTATCTTTAATTTTAGTTTCAAACAACTCAATACGTTGTAGATTGTTTCCATCTCTTTGATTCACCCATAATTTTGTCTGTATTTTCAGTTCCTTTAATTTCCAAACAAGTCTGCGTTGACTGCCAGTTTATGATGCAATTTTTGAACCCTTCCAAACCTTATGAATAAGGATAATGTAATCCTCATCGATCAGACAAAGGGGGTTTAATTTAAAGGGATATGATTTAAATTTGGGGGGCATCTCCAACTGTAACATAACGAGGGCATGATATGAGATGAAAGGGAACTCCACCCAAGATCGGTAGATGCCAACACTAGTTAATAAATCTTCTGAAATATAACATTTGTCCAATCTCTTGGCAATAGCTTGTGTACCGGTTCGACCATTTCTCCAGGTAGGTACTAACTTATCTGGTTGAATATCTACTAAATTATTTGACTGGAATAAATCTTTGAAGTACCCCGCCATAGAATCGACTGAGGTATTTCCTCCCCAGACCTCATCAGAAGAGATAGTAATATTTAGATCGCTTGCCATGATCAATTTTTTAAAAGATAAGAGATCACTATCAACCACTAAATTCCAAAAAGACTTCTGTTCTGAGCAGGAGCCATAAACATTGAGCAGAGTGATCTTCCTATGGCTTGCAATAACTTTTCCTGTCAACAAAATACCACCACAGGTGAGATGTGGTATCAAATAAAAAATGTTAGGATCCCAGGTGACTAATAAACCACCAGAAGTACCAAGCGAGTTCATAGCACAAGAAAACCAGGAAGGTCGAAATCCGTTCATGAAATCCCTAGCTTTTTGTTCATGAACTAAGGTCTCATGTAAAAATATAATCTCTGGACGGGTTTTATCCAAAATATGATGAATCGAGGTGGATTAAAGGGTGCCCCCGATTCCTATAATATTTAAATAAAGTAAAGTCATTACTTTTCCCTTTCTAGGGATTTCATTGCTCTAAGTGCCCCACATTTAGTGGAAGAGGGATCAGTGTCACAAGGTTGATTGATCAAGCTCGCCAACTTTTTCCGAGAGCTCCAAGTCTTAATGGGAGAATGTTCAATGCCCAAGCCTCTAGACCAGGCATATTCCTTCCCTGTCCCTTCAGGGCGAGTGAAAGAAGTACTATCCTCCCCCCCCACAGGTGGTGTCATCATAAACAATGTTTCCCAAATAAGCTGGTAAAGGTACAATATAATTATTGTCTCATATAAAGGGTAACAGGGAATCCAATACAACAGAAAGAGAGGAATCATGATCCTCAGATTCCCTACAACCAGGAACAATCTTAGTCCCATCCGACTGAGGTATAGAAGGGGTAGAGGAAATAATCGATGCACCTCGATCAACACAACTAATGGGATATCTTGACGGAGAAACAATAATAGAATGGTGCAATGGATGATTTTCTAATATAACGTGATCAACCTCCACAATCCCAAACTACGTCAAACACTAGGCTTCCGTCGAATAGAATCCTTTATGATAGAACCCGAAGATACCCTATCTACCTTGGAGGGAAAAAGGTCTTTGAAAGTAGAGTGTTTAAGCCAGTTAGATGTGTCCAAAGAATCTCTTTCCCACAAAGTTAAAGTAGAAAAAAGGGTAGGACAATGAAATTTTAACTTACGAGTAAGTGAATTCAATGGCTCCAGCTGATTGTCCAGCTCTGATGAATAGAGTAGAGTCCCAATCATGAAATTATCTATTTCTGGTGTGCAATCCAGAATATCCCAGATATTTTGTGTGTCTTCCAAGATCTCTTCTTCCACAAAACCCTTACAATCCCGACGAAGGTGTCCCGTGAAACGAACAAGGCTACAACAGAAAGGTATGCCCAAGGAATCTAACCTCTGGAGTATCCATCGAACCCACCACTCAATCTCAAGAACCTATCGTATCCCACAGTGGATGTCAATATCCATCAGTATTCTACCAATCTTTCTGGACGTAGCCAATAGTGACTGACGTTCCGCATCAATGAAAGTACCTAATGAGTCGCCAATCACCTTTAGAGAACCTTCATTCCAGATTTGGATAGGTATCCTAGGGAGGATTACCCATAGATGGAAGTTTTGCAAGTAATCCATCGATGGGTCAAATGCAACCCTCCACCTCTTCAGCATCAGACTGCTACCACCGAAAACCCAACGAGAATACAATAGGAGGGTTGTATCCTCCGAGGTTCTATAGATGAAACCCATCCAACCTTTCGAAAGGTTCAAGAGCTCAGGAGCATAGCCTAGTAAAGGGCCACATTATTTATCCATACAGACTGTAAGAGATTCTTGTTCTAGATAGTGATATGAAAATCTACCGATTAAACCACAAAGGGCCATCCTGCAAGTCTCCTCTAATGCTACACCAGATCCCAAGACCAATTTCTTAATAGTTTTATTTGATTTCCAAAGTTTACGCTTGAAGCCAGAGGAGGTAGTGTGTTTTAGAGCCTTTATCTATGTGCTTGGAGAATCCACACCCCTATTAACAATGTTCTAGCTTCCCACAGGATTTTTCACCTCCATTGGCCACACAAATTCAGAAAAAACAGGGCAAGTGACATCGGAAGAAGGCCGAAAGTCAAGGTTCCTACAAAGTGGAGATGTAGGAGACGCATTAAGTTGAAATGATGGAGAAATAGTGTTTGTATCCCTTCCCAAGTAATCTGCAGAGGTGAAAAGACCTTCCCTCTGCCAAATTGCCTCGTCAACAACACCCATAAGTGCTCTGACGTTTCCTTCTAGATCAGTTTGTCGTGAAGTCGTCATGCATAACGTCACCTAGAATCCACTTGAAATGAAAGACCATACACCTCAGGATGGTCCAATTTCCAAGTATAATAAGTGGAAGAACTTAAATGAATGGTATCTAGGCCCGAGTACCCTGACTTAATGGACGTCTGCAGAGAGTTAATAAGCATAAAACCCAATAAATAACAACAGATAACGAAAGTCAAATCCTGGAACCTCAGTAAAGGGGAGAGTCACATGTTTTCCGAGAAGATGAGGAAGCCCGAGGAGGTAGAAAAAAATAGAAAAGGCTCTAAACCCGTCATAAAACTCTGTCAAGTTTAGACTAGATTATATATGGATAATGTATTTCACTAGGAAAGGATCTCACCACCTCCAAATCCAGTCCCGAACACCATTTCCTTCGCTTCGACTCCATTCAAAAAACCGTGTTTCCCGCCTAGTTGCAGAGCCAACTCTGTTCCGACCTGTAAGACTGTCTGTTTTTCACCTCCATACTTATGAATTATACATAGGATAAACACATATACATAATACATACATACTTATGAATTGTTTTGAAGAAGACAATTTTTTCCAATAGAAAATTAGCTTAAAATTATATTAGAATATAATTTTTTTTACATCTTCTTTTCCAATGCATGGGCCCAGTCCTTAATATGATTGATAATAAACTTTAGCCAAAAAAGTGTTGTTATGATAATAGATTCCTTACAGGTCTCTGAGGACCAAAACTTCAAAAATAAATACTACATGAATACAAGTTGTATCATAGATATAATCCCATATAAAAACCCACAGTCCAAAATACTAAAAATGTTGTCTCAAAGTACCAGATAAGGATGGATATCAGTAAAGGACAAGGTAATTCATGGAACCTATGCTCCCATAATCCCATTTGTAATATGAAATTATGCCATTAGGTTCATGAATAGCTTGTTTTGATAGTTGATCTGCCTCCTTGTTGAAGTCCCTGAATATATGTTGGAAGCTAATTTCTTGAATTTTTTTAATTAATTCCTTAGTTCTATGCTTCCATCCTTCAATGGCACTAGCCTAGAGCCTTCCTCTATTATTGAGCCATTCTATAATTACCTTTGAGTCTCCTAGTGCCTGCAGTTTTGGAAGGGATAGATGATTAGCTAGAGTGAGAGTTGTTGAGATTCCCAAAAGTTCTTCCTTCGTATTTGTTCCTTCCCTGCAGTTTAAATGCTATTTATAAATTGTTGAATCTGGTGTTTTGATTACACCCCCAACTCCACAAAGTTTATTGTCTAACTGTGTTGCCCCATCAAAAAATGAAATAGAAAAACCAACATGTTGAGTGATCAAACAAGCTCTTATAGGGGTAAGTTTTTGAGTCCATGGGTGCTTCTTGAAGGAACCCAGAGTCTTGATAACCACAGTGTGAACAGAAGGAGAAGTATTCTCGAAGATTGATTTGTTTCTTTCGATCCAAATAAACCAACATATAAGTGCTGCAAGAGTAGGAGAGACAGATTTGTCCTTATTCCATAAATTAAAACAATCAGATAGTGTAAATCCTTCCCAATTTCTTTTAATCTTCTGTATAATTTTAATTATTTCCTAGACCAACTTTGTGAAAGTGCACTGTAGGAAGAGATGGCTGATATCCTCAGAGCTTTGTTTACATAAGATATAGAGGCTTGGTCCCTCCCATCATTTTTGTGGCAATATGTCCCAAGTTAATATTTTTTGTTCAACCGCCAACCAAAAAAACAACTTGATCTTGAGCTATAGGTCCCACTTCCAGATGTTATGCCTCCATCCACCTAGAGTCGAAAATATCTATGTTGAAATAAGTGCCAAATAAGAATTTTTAACCGGAATTGTTCCTGAGGAGTTACCTCCTGTCCACATCAATTTGTCTTTAGTATCCCTGATAGTAGATCTAGCCCCAATAAGTGCCCTGCGATAAATATCCCATTCGGCTTCCAGCTTGCCTACTAAACCCATATCTTCGCTACAGAGCCATTTTTCTGTAAGGGAGAAATGTTCCATATGATTTTTAGCTTGTGCAAGAACTGTGATCTTTTTGTGCTTTAAATGTGCTGTAAGATTAACTGAGAGAAGCGATCTATCTCCTAGTCCTAAAATTACGTCTCTCCAATAGAAATAATATGACCCGATCCAATAATCCAGCTAAGCCAATGAGTAATGAGGTGGATTGACTTAATAAGACTATTCCATATCCTTGAAGTTGCATTCTATTTTAAGGAGGTTGATTTGTACCAATTGATGACTGTAGTGTTATGAAGATATTTATCCTTTATAATATTGTGCCAAATGCCCTCCCGAGTTAGTACTCGCCAGAGTGTGTTGGCAGTCAAAGCTATGTTGAAATGGTATAAATTCCAAAAGCCCCAACCACCCCATTTTTTTGGTTTGGATAAAGCATCCCACCTGTAAAGATGATAATGTTTGGTTTCACTGTTACCATTCCAAAGAAAGTTAAACATCATTTTTCGGATCTTATTAAGAATAGAGCGTGGAATAGTCTCCAAAGACATCCAATAAACTGGTAGACTCTCCAGTACAAAATTTATTAAAATATAACGAACACCCAAGGATAACCATCTATTGCACCATAGTCTGATTTTTTTCTCCATTTTTGTGAGGAGCCAATTCCAATAATCTTCCCTATGCGCCCCGGTCTTTAGCTGATATCCCAGATATTTGAAGCCTGAATCAAGAGATGAAAAGGTGTATGGGAGAAAGGACTTGTATGGATTAAGATCCTCTTCAGATAAACCTTCAAATAGTACAATGGTTTTGGATTCATTAACTTGAAGACCCGAGGCTTTACAGAACAATAATATGAGTTTGTCGATTTCCAACCATTCATGAATATTTTTCTTGGTCATAATTAATACATCATACACAAAGAATAAATGAAGAATTATAATCATTCTAGGCACTTTAATACCAGTAAGCTTGCCTTCCCCTTTTCTTTCTTTTAATAAAAGGCGGAGGCCCTCCATAACCAGAAGAAATAATAATGGGGATAAAGGACAGCCCTGGCGCAAACCTTTGCCATTCCTGAATAATTCTGTAGCCTCTCCATTTAATAATACAACATAAGTGGAAGATACAACACAACTCATAATCCACTTTTTCATCTGTAAACCAAAGCCCACTTGCAATAAAATCATTCTTAGAAAATCCCAATCTATACAATCGTATGCTTTGCACAGATCCAATTTGAGAACCAATAACTTTAATTTCTTTTTATTTATACTATGAAGGAACTTGCGGGTTGTACCAATAACATCTTGAATCTGCCTTACTTTCAAAAATCCTAATTGTTCTATTGAGAGTGATCTGGACAGAATGGGTTTGATCCGATTAGCAATGATTTTAGAGATTATTTTGTAGCAGAGATTACATAATGAAATGGGCCGGAAATCCCCAAAGTTTGTTGGCTTCTTTGCTTTTGGTATTAGGGAAAGGAAGGTAGAGTTTATGATCCTAGCTATAATGCCTCTCTGTCTCGACTCCTCAACCATCTCTAGGAGATCATTGCCAACCAAATAAAAAAAGTGTGAGAAAAATTTCCACAGTCCAGCCATCGAGCCTTGGGATTTTATCTTTTTTGAAAAGTGATACAACTTCTTTTATTTCTTCTAAATTGACTGGATCGTGCAGAGATATTTCCTCTTCATCATTAACCATCCTAGAAAAAAGACCAATAATTTGTAGTTGTTCAACTATGTTAGGTAAATTCTGAGCTTTGAAGAATTTTTTATAGTAATGTACAACCACCTCCTTTAATTCTGCCTTCCCTGTATGTACTTGCCCAATTTCATCAGATATCTCCTAGATATGTTTCTGATTTCATCTGTGGTTAGCAAAGTGGTGAAATAGTTTGGTATTTTGATCACCACTTTTTACCTAGATCACCCTACTACGTTGTCTCCACTTTTGTTCATTTGCATGTAAAAATTGTTTCTTTCATGTTCCAATTTGCCAAGAAGTTGTTCCGTTACAGAATGTGATAAATCATCCACAAAACTCAAAAATGTATCTTTAATTTTAATTTCTAACAACTCAATACGTTGTAGATTGTTTCCAGCTCTTTGCTTCACCCATAATTTGTTTCTGTATTTTCAGTTCCTTTGATTTCCAAACAAGTCTGCGCTGACTCCCAGTTTCTGATGCAAATTTTGGATCCTTCCAAACCTTATTAACAAGGATATTGTAATCCTCATCGATCAACCAAAGGGGTTTTAATTTAAAGGGATATGCTTTATATTTGGGAGGCATATCCAACTGTAACATAACGAGGGTGTGATATGAGATGAAAGGGAACTCCACCCAGGATCGGTAGATGCCAACACTAGTTAATAAATATTCTGAAATATAAGATCTGTCCAGTCTCTTGGCAATATCTTGTGTACTGGTTCGACCATTTCTCTAGGTAGTTACTAACTTATCTGGTCGAATATCTACTAAATTATTGACTGGAATAAATCTTTGAAGTACCCCGCCATAGAACCGACTGATGTATTTCCTCCCTAGACCTCATCATGAGAGATAGTAATAATTAGATCACCTTCTATGAACAAATTTTTAAAAGATAAGAGACCACTGTCAGCCACTAAATTCCAAAAAGACTTCCATTCCAAGCACGGGCCATAAACATTGAGCAGAGTGAGCTCACTCTGGCTAGCAATAACTCTGCCTGTCAACATAATACCACCACATGTGAGATGTGGTATCAAATAAAAAATGTTAGGATCCCAGGTGAATAATAAACCACAAGAAGTACCAAGCGAGTTCACAACATAGGAAACCTAGGAAGGTCGAAATCCGTTCATGAAATCCTTAGATTTTTTTTCATGAACTAAGGTCTCACATAAAAATATAATCTTTGGACGGGTTCTATCCAAAAGATGATGAATTGAGGTGGATTTAAGTGTGCCCCTGACCCCTCGGATATTTGAAGAAAGTAAAATCATTACTTTTCCCTTGCTAGGGATTTCATTATTCTAAGTGTCCCACAATCAGTGGAAGAGGGATCAATGTCACAAGTTTGAGTGGTCAAGCTCACCAAATTTTTCCGAGAGCTTCGAGTACTAATGGGAGAATGTTCGATGCCCAAGCCTATAGACCAAGCCTATTCCTTCCCTGTCCCTTCAGGGCAAGTTCAAGAAGTACTAGCCTCCCCCCCACAAGTGGCTTCATCATAAACACTGTTTCCCAAATAAACTAGTAAAGGTACAATATAATTATTGTCTCGTATAAAGGGTAACAAGGAATCCAACACAACTTAAAGAGAGGAATCATGATCCTCAGATTCCATACATCCAACAACAATCTCAGTCCCATCCGACCGAGGTAGAGGAAATAAACGATGGACCTGGGTCAACACAACTAAAGGGAGACCTTGACAGAGAAACAATAATAAAATTGTGTGTTGTATGCTTTTCTAATTTAATAGGATCAACCTCCACAGTCCTTAATTGTTTTGAAACACTAGGCATCCATCGAATAGAATCCTTTATGATAGAACCCGAAGATACCCTGTCGACTTCAGAGGGAAAAAGATCTTTGGAAGTAGAGCGTTTAAGCCAGCTAGATGTGTCCAAAGCATCTCTTTCCCACAAAGTTAAAGTAGAAAAAGGGGTAGGACAGTGCAATTTTAACTTACCAGTAAGTGAATCCAATGGCTCCGACGGATTGTCCATCTCTGATCAATAGAGTAGAGTCCCGGTCCTGAAAGCATCCATTTCTGGTGTGCAATTTGGAATATCCTAGATATTTTGTGTGTCTTCCGAGACCTCTTCTTCCACAAAAACCTTACAATCTCGATGAAGGTGTCCCATGCAGCAACAAAGTCTACAACAAAAGGTTATTCCCAAGTAATCTAACCTCTGGAGTATCCTCCAACCCCACCACTCAATCTCAAGAACCTCCGGTAGCCCACAATGGATGCCAATATCCACCAGTATTCTACCAATCTTTCTGGACATAGCCAATAGTGACTAACGGTCCACAACAATGAAAGTACCTAATGAGTCGCCAATCACTTTGAGGGCACCTTCATTCTAGAGTTGGATAGGTAGCCCAGGGAGGAGTACCCATAGATGGAGGTTTTGAAAGTAATCTGTCGATGGGTCAAATGCAACCCTCCATCTCTTCAACATCATACTGCTACCATCGAAAACGCAACGAGAATCTACTAGGAGGGTTGTATCCTCTAGGGTTCTATAGATGAAACCCATCCAACCTTTCGAAAGGTACAAGACCTCAGGAGCATAGCCTAGTAAAGGGGCACAATATTTATCCATCTAGACAGTAAGAGATTCCTGTTCCAGATAGTGATATGAAACTCTACCGACTAAACCACAAGGGGCCATCCTACAAGTCTCTTCTAATCCCATGTCAGATCCCAAGACCAATTTCTTAATAGTTTTATTTTCTTTCCAAAGTTTATGCCTGAAGCCGGAGGTGGTAGTGTGTTTTCGAGCCTTTCTCCGTGTGCTTGGAGAAACCACACCCTTGTTAAGAGTGTTCCAGCTTCCCATAGGCTTTGTCACCTCCACTGGCCACATAGTTTTAAACAAAACATGGCAAGTGACACTGGAAGAAGGCCGAAAGTTGAGGTTCCTACAAATTGGAGCTATAGGAGAAGCATTAAGTTGACAGGATGACGATATAGTGTTTGTATCCCTTCCCAAGTAATCTGCAGAGGTGAAAATACCTTCCCTCTGCCAAATGGACTCGTTCGTAGCACCCATAAGTGCTCTGTCGTTGCCTTCTAGATCAGTTTTTCATGAATTCTTCATGCATAACGCAACCTAGACTCCATTTGAAATGAAAGACCATACACCTCAGGACGGTCCAGTTTCCAAGTATAGTAAGTGGAAAAACTTAAATGAATGGTAGCTGGGCTCGAGTACCCTAACTTAATGGTCATCTACAGGGATTTAATAAGCATAAAACCCAATAAATAACAATAGATAACGAAAGTCAAATCCTGGAACCTCAGTAAAGGGGAGAGTCACATGTTTTCCGAGAAGATGAGGAAGCCCGAGGAGGTAGAAAAAAATAGAAAAGGCTCTAAACCCGTCATAAAATTCGTCAAGTTTAGACTAGATTATATATGGATAATGTATTTCACCAGGAAAGGATCTCACCACCTCCAAACCCAGTCTCGAACACCATTTCCTTCGCTTCAACTCCATTAAAAAAACTATGTTTGATCCGGATTATTTTCGGCACGAAATGAGAGCAGAAATATAATAAATAAATGCACATAGATATCTCGTATATCCAATAGTATATCAGAGATGCAACCATAAGCACAAAGATACAGTAATACACGATTTCTATTAACGAAATAAATGTACAGAGACTGTAAAAATATAGAGTGAAAGACTCGCTAGAATGATGACAACTTATCTCTGAGAAGAGATGTGACGACTACTCGCATTCGTAAGAAGATGATTACAATGAGGCTCTGAAGGCCTTTTTAAAATAAACTGGAATGCCAAAATCCCTAGACATCCAAAAACCTAACCCTAGGAGATGAAGCACCAAAAGTCATGTGGGCCTTGTTTGGGTAAGTGAGTACATCAACTTCCCGGGGTCGTAACTTTTGCATACAATCTCCGTTTTAGGCGTGTGATAGCTCGTTGGAAAGGTATCGTCAAGGAGATTCATTTTGGGGGCTCAATCATGCCTTTGGATATCATTGAGAACCTCAATCTCGAAAAACCTTCATTTAGGCTCCCAAAATGGCCCCGGAAGTTAAAAACTGCTAAAAATAGTAAATTGCCAAAATTACCAGAAAACTGTTTTGAGCCAGTCGGAAAAAATGGGTGGCCACCGATATCCACCTTGATAAATGTTTCTCGCCTAATTATAGAACCACCTATTTAGACATTTCTTCTTTATACTTCGTGAAAAAGATAGTTAAGAACTTAAATATTTAACTTCTAATCTTTTTCTAAACATCTCATAAAATACTACATGAATACATGGACTATTCTAACTTCTCTTTAAACATCCACACACATCCACTTTGATGTTGCTTATGAATTTAATTATATTAACATTGACATTTTTAACATCCACACACATCCACTTTGATGTTGCTTATGAATTTAATTATATTAACATTGACATTTTTTTAGATTATGAAATAACTTCCACACTTTTTCCAAACATCTCACGGGCTACTACATGAAGTATTGTAGCTTCTCTTGTAAACATCCAGACACATCCACTTTGATGTTGCTTATGAATTTAATTATATTAATATTGACATCTTTTGGATTATGTTTTAGCTCATGAAGCATTGAAAGTGAATGAAATTCTATCAAAATTAACAACTTTTTCGTCACTTTTATGGATGTAACAATTTTACTTTATCACTTTTTTTTAATTTAATTATATTTTATGAGACAATATCAAAAATAAAAATATATTATTTTATTATTATTTTTTAATTTAATTATATTTTTATTGAACAATATCAAAAATAAAAATATATATTAAAAATATGATACTAGAATTATAAACTAAAAATCCATAGTGCATATGATTGAAATAAAATTCTTTTCACTTAATAAATTGAAATAAAATTCTTTTCACTTATTAAATCCCATACTAAACAAAACTGTTAGTCAAATTTAAAGCAGTCCAACTTTAGTGTTCAAATTGGAAGTCAAATTTAAAGCAGTCAAACTTTAGTATGCAAATTAGTACTGATTCCAATTTGAACACTTCTAACTTGTAAACATGACCATAAATGATAATGGCTAAAATTCTCCAAAAGTTAGTGACTTGTTTTCTCCTATTGTAGTTACATGTATAACCTAATCTATTCATGCATGTATAATAAAAAGTAAACAATTGCAACTAATATTAAATTACTCTTCAAGATTTGATTTTAGAGAAGCATGATATTATGATTTTCTTTGGACAAGATCCTCCCGTCATGGAATGTGTCAATGCCTCCATGCATTTTACATGCCCCATAGTCTATATTCTAATAATGCCATTTCCATCCCTCATATACATATATTAAGAATACGACAAGTACAAAATATGTTGGAGTAGTTTCAAATATTTTGGTATGTTATAAGACATAATATAATAATTACAAACATGGTTTGAATGCATACTTCGTCCATCCTCAATGCATGCATGCATTTTCCCTTTCATCCACTTAACAAATGTCAGTATTTTATATATAGAGTAAGAGTAACAACTAAATATAAAGTTCATCATATCTATGTTTGGATGGCAGGTACAAGCATGGCCCATTCCCCTTAGTGGGGTTGGGATTGTCCAAAACATGCTTTAGGTTATTATTAAAGGGAAGGCTTTAAAAGAGGGGTAATGAGGTATAAGAAAGAAAAGTTTTTATAAGACAAAACCTAACAAAACTAAGGTCAACATCCTTTCAGAGAGAAAGAGATTATTGAATGTGTTCATGAGACTAACATAGTTCATTGTGGGATTGTGATACACAATTAAGAAGAATGCACATACATGGCCATATAGAAGGTGCATCCATGTGATTTGGATTAAAAAATCCATTATGGAATCTAGATGATCATAACTCATTGAATCTAACCAAGGATCACAAATAGAATTGGCTAGGATGGAGGTTTCATAGGCATATGAACCTTATGAGGTGCACCAAGTTGGGGAATTAAGTGTTATAATTAACAACATAAACATACTTATCTTGCATTCCATATAGTCTCATGTTAAAACCAAATCCAACATCAAATCTTTGGAATACATGTTGAAAATTAAACACAACATAATTAATAATATAAAAGAACAATAATACATAAAAAGATGCATTAAACAACATTTGTGTAAAAAATGTTGATGACTTTGATTCTCATAATTAAATGCCAATTGTGTCAAGTACAAGGAAGGAAGATAGAAAATTTAGTAACCTTTTATCTATCATAATTGTAGTTATAATTATGATCCTTACAATCTATATCTTTGTCTCGAAAAATTCCAACCATGTTGTTATTTTCCATGTTACTTTCTTAATCTCCTTCAGATGTGTTAATATTAGAAATTCATATGATCATTAGACATTTATTTAGCATGATTATTCTAGACATCATCCATAATAGGTTTCTCCTTAGGTTTCAAATTGAACAAGGTGCAAAGCTAACAATGATTAAATGTAGTAGTTTCATCTTTAGTAGATTTACTCCCTGAGTTTTGACTCCTATTGATGTTGAATATTCATGCTCGTGAGTTATTATATCCTCTTTGTTGGAAATAATATTGTCATTGATGTCAAAGACATGGGGAGACTACATATGTCCAAGGTAAAGATTGCAAGATGGAGATTGTTGGAAATATTGTTTTTGGATTCTTGATGCTCAGTTTGGTTACCCTATCTTTGAAGGAATTTTTACTCTAAATACCTAGATAAAATGGGAGCATATGCCATATGGTTAGAAATCTTATTTTTATACCTTTTCAACAATATACCGCACTCCCTTTAACTCCTTAGGAATGAGGAAATATGAGTTTTTCTGTTAGATAATCCTACCAGAAAGTTTAGGTTGGCCCAATCAGTCTTTATAGGTCATCCCTAAAAGTGAACACATAAACACTATAAATATAGGATACATGTGCACATTTTAAGATAATCCAAGAAATAATATCAAGTTTGAGGTGCGCAGAAGAGATCCGAGGTGCACAAGAGAAGCTGAAGAGTGTTCTTGGGCTCTAAAGGTGTGCAAGAGGAGTTTTCTTGGAGTTTTAAGGGTGCACTATGAAGGACTAAGGTCTATGATACTGCAAAGTGAGATGTTTTGAGTTTTTGATGCTACAATATGGGATTATATTATGGGAATGATGCTATGAGGTTCACTAGGGAATGAAGGATAAATATGATCAGGGTTTGAAGCTATGTTTCGGGTATGAAGCAAGGAGAGGCGTTGGAACATGAAAGTTAAGAGTATAATGATGCTACAAAATGCATGAAGTATGAAGCATGCATGTGAATTTAGAAGTACTATGTGTATGCATATATTATATTGGTGTCTATACATGTATTACTGAGTTGGTTCTTAACTAAGGATATTTGTGTCTCTAGTAGGTTTGTGCCTACACAATATCTTGCTGTGTTGGTGCTCAACTGAGGATATTGGTGTCTCCAGTAGGTTGGTGCCTACACAATATCTTGCCGAGTTGGTTCTAAGCTGAGGAGATTGGTGTCTCTAGTAGGTTGGATCCTACAAGATTTGTAACTGTTGGTTGGTGCCTACAAACATTTATAAAGAGAAGTTTTGTGGTTTTCTTCTACAAGGGTTTCCAAGTTAAACTCTGTGCACCATGATTTGAGTTTACACACATTTTATTTTTAAAATATAATGAATGATTGGTGAATGATCAATTAAATTAAAAAGTATCTTATATTGATTCACCCCCCCTCTCAGTATAAGCATAAATTCAACAATTGGTATCAGAGTAGGTTCCTTTAGTAGTAGTTTAACCACTAGAAGGCAAATCTCTAGAACATATGGATTGTAAGGAAGGTCTCCCTACAAACATAGCTCCTTTGTTCGATGGAAAAAAAACTATAAATATTTCCGTATAAGAATGAAGACATATTTGAGGGCCCTTGGGTTTGGTATATGAGAATATGTCACAACAAATTATATAGATGAAGTTGGGAAGGAGTCAAGTGAACACAATGAAAAAGAAATAGATGTCATCTTGAGTGGCCTATCAGATTTTGATACTGTCAAGGTATTGTAGTGTAAATCAACTAAACATATTTGGGATAAGCTAGAAAACATTTATGAAGAGAGATCCGATGATTTTTTCAGCTATGAATCAGAGACAGAAGAAGCACAATTTGTGAGAAAGCTAAAAGGAGGACCTGGAAAATACATAGAAAGGGAAGATAGTGATGACGAAGAAGAATCTCTCTCTATAACCATGGAAATAAAATGTGTTGATGAAGAAAATGAATATAATCAGAAAGAAAATCCAGATTCATAGGAAGTGAATCTTGAAGCAGAACTTGTTAGTGCCTTAGAAGAAATAGACAAACTCAGGGGAAAGAATACAAAGGAGAAGGAGCAATTATAGAAACATGAGAAGAAGGATCATGATATTGAAGAAATAAAGAAGAAAATTATCATTCTGAACACTTAAATAGAATAGGAAAAAAGGACAGAAGAAGTGGTGAAAAGCCAACTGAAATAAAACGAAGAAAATTGCAAGAAGCTAGAAGCTGAAATAGTTTCCTTAGGAAAGGAACTAGAGAAAACAATTGATCAGTTGAAAAAAATCTTGAAGTTTGGAAAGAATACTTAAATATTAGATAATATTCTCAGTTTCCAAAGGTCACCATTCATCAAGATAGGTATTGGATATGACAAAAAACAAAAGACCCCCGAGGGAGATACAATCCCTAAGGTCAAAATTCATTAGAAAAGGAAAATGAAGAAAATCCTAAAAGCTATGCCAATATTCTCAAAGGATCCATAAAAAATGAAAGCAACAACATGAAACGAAATGATGACCAACATAAATCTTATTCTTCTCACAAGAATGATTTCATAAGAGATGTTCCACCAAGAAGGCCTTTCACAACCCGATATCAAAAACTCTTCCTTGGATATTGTTTCTCTTGTAATAATTTTGGTCATAAAGCAATAGATTGTAGATATTATACAAGAAAAGTGACTATGTGAGAACCAAAAATAGAGGTCCTTACAAGACCTCAAAGGATGATTATGTGAGCAACAAAACCAAAAGTTCTCATGAGTTTGCTAACATAAAGTACAATTCATTTGCTCAATTACTTGAATACGATACTGAATGTTATAAGTGCAATAACTACGGGCACATAGCACATGACTGTAGAAGTATCATAATAAAGTCTCCTAAAGTAAACAAGAAAGAATATGCTCTTACCAAGCATAGAGAAGGATACACAAAGATCTGGAAAATGAAGCAAGAAGAGCTGAAGAAGGAAGAATGTGGACCTGCAATGTATGCTCAAGACAAAGGAAGCCAATGATACATTGATAGTGGATGTTCAAAACACATGACATGGGATCAAAACAAATTTCTCATACTAAAGGAAGAAAAAAGAGGCAATGTTACCTTTGGGGATAATGCTTTTGCAAGGATAGTTGGAAAAGGTACCATTCGTCTTGATAATGGAAAGAATAAAACACAAAATGTATTGTATGTTGAAGGGCTAACAATATTATAATTGTCATTCAAATGTGTGATCAAGGTTACAACCTCAAATTTAATTCTAAAGGATATGAGATAAGGAAAGTAGGTTTAGGAAGATTAGTGGAAAATGCAAACAAAACCCCGAGCAATGTATACATTCTTAATGAAGCCAAAGGATAAATTTTTTGTATGAGAGAATTAAAAGAAAGTTGGTTATGGCATAGAAGGATGGGTCATATAAACTTTGACAATATAGTAAAACTAAGTAATACACAAGCGACAAGAGATATTCCAAGGATCTCAAAACCTATGTCATCATGGGAATCAAATGAGAGTTAGGTTCAAAACAAAGGAGTACTCAACATCAAATCCATTGGAACTTGTACACACAGACCTTTGTGGGCTAGAAATAACACAAAATTTAAAAGGTGAGAGTTGTTTTATGATGCTTATTGATGATTACACAAGAATGACATGGGTTACATTTATTAAAGAAAAAATTGAAGCATTTGAGAAGTTTAAAGCTTTCAAAGCCCTAGTTGAAAATGAGGTTAATTTGAAAATAAAGTTCTTAATATTAGAATGAGGAGGTTAGTTTACATCTTATGAATTTGATGAATTATGTGAGAATCATGGAATGAAGAGACATTTTTTTGCAGCAAGGACTCCACATCAAAATGGATGGTAGGAAGGAAGAAAAAAACTATACAAGAAATGGCTAGAACATTGTTGAATGAAGCCAAACTATCAGACACCTTTTGGAGAGAAGTAGTCAGCACAACAATCTACATTTTGAATCGATAAAAAATTAGAGTGAACAACATAAATACACCTTGTTAGCACTTTGTAATTTGCCCAAGGCTGTGGAGGCAGTCACAGAGGCAACATCAAAACCACTTCGAGTCAAGGATCTAGCCCTTCGAGACTCAGAGAGTGATCTCTCTGTCAAATTTAGATTTGTTTGAAATAGGATATTAGGCTAGTTATGCAGGACATGGTTATGTTCTTGGAGTTTTCTGGTTGAGACAACAAAAGAAGACCATTGGGCTATGGGGTCTGTGAAAAGTTTGAAATTAAACACAGGTCTATAAGGTATTTCCACAGGGCAAGGCAATGCAAACTTTGGATCCTTTAGAAATAAAATGATGTAGAGAAGGAACAGACAAGATAATCAACTACAACAAAAAAGAATTCAAGAATTTCTTCATTGTAGTATCAGAGGAAAACATTAAGATTCTCAAAAGCACTACACAGAGTATCAGGGATAAATTCTGCGTTAAATCTCCTTTTGAAAATTAGAAAGAAAGAAACATAATGAAGACTGATTAGAATCACATTCAACGAAGAAAGAAAACTTCACCAATTGTCGACATACAAGAATCCTGTGAAAAGTCCCTTTGTATTCCTGGTGAATCAGAAAAATACCACAGAGAATAGCCTTTTTGGGTGCAATGATCAACAACCTTTTACATTAAAATCCTCTGAATAAATAGGGGAGATCCCCCAACAAGTTGTGTGTGTCGGATTTAACCGCCTTGGCCAAAAATTGCCACAAATCCCCAAAAATCCTGAACTGTTTGCCATGAAAGACGGGCCGGATTTCTGCAAAAAAGAGGTCCACTCAGACATCTGTTTTTCTTTAATTATGACACTTGGGAAGAAACTGAAGGAGGTTATTGTATATGGGTATGTTCTGGAGAAAAACCTCCTTCTTTTTTTCCAAATTCGCCTCCAACTCACCGTAACAACTCCTGCAAGATCGGGACTGTAACAAAAAAAACAAAAATCCGAAAAATGAGGCTGAAAGATAGCTTTGATTCTCCATGCTCATGGCACCTGTGAAAAATATGAGAGAGATGTTTGTTCTCTAGGAAGTTATGGTGAAAAACCTCTCTCGGTTTTTAAAAATTCGTTTTCATTTGCCTAGAAACGACTTCAGAAGAAGATGTTAGGTATGTGTTATATTCTTTGCACGAGTAGTAGTGTTTGAGCGCCTGCGTCGGACGTGCAGGGGGTTCGGGGGCAGCGCCCCCGAATTTTTTTTATTTTTATTTTTATTTTTTGGCTGACATATTTTTGCCTTTTCGGGCCGACATATTTTCGCCGGGCCGACATATTTCCGGGACCACACGATATTAGGTGGTTTTTCGGCACATGGTTTTTTGCCGATGGTTTTCTATTTCCGGTTAAGGAATTAGGGTTTTGGACTAATCAAGGTCATTGGGTTAGGGTTTTGGATGCCGCTGGCTCCTATATGTATATTGTATTGTAAACAATGTAACACAATGCATGAATATAACATATGCTGGTTTTCCCGATTTGGGTTTCCAGGTGAAAAATCTCTGTGTAATGTTTGTATTTGCCATTGTATCTTTTCTGTTCTTTTCTGAATATCGATTTGCAGTAGATATTGTACAAGGTTAGAATTTATATTTGGTATCAGAGCTTTATTGGCTTCAGGGGGACGCCTTTGTCGTCAAGGGTTTGGCTCGGGACTGTGATAAGCCTTATTACAGTGGGAGATCTGCGGTATTGTTTTTCAGGTGAAAAGAAATGGCAAGCAATTCGAAGATG
>ML796872.1:355277-374781 GCA_009831015.1 Picea engelmannii
TTTCGGCACATGGTTTTTTGCCGATGGTTTTCTATTTCCAGTTAAGGAATTAGGGTTTTGGACTAATCCAGGTCATTGGGTTAGGGTTTTGGATGCCGCTGGCTCCTATATGTATATTGTATTGTAAACAATGTAACACAATGCATGACTATAACATATGCTGGTTTTCCCGGTTTGGGTTTCCAGGTGAAAAATATCTGTGTAATGTTTGTATTTGCCATTGTATCTTTTCTGTTCTTTTCTGAATATCGATTTGCAGTAGATATTGTACAAGGTTAGAATTTACAGAAGACTGGTCAAAATGCTGCAAAAGCGGTTTTTTCAAGGCCAGAGTGGTATTCTAGACCCCCCCTGAGGTGGTAAGCAGTTTTAGAGGGGGGGGGGGTTCCACTGTCTTGTGGGGATGACATTTGTCCAATGGTGGTCTAAGAAAAACAACCGTTCTAGACCCCCCCTCTCGTTAAACTTCAGATGGTGAAGGGGGGTCCAAAAGTTTTATGTTCGTTGATTAAATTGTTTGGGATATGATGGATACGTTTGGGTGGGTAGACTTAGGGTAGGTTTAGTTTTTATGTTTTTTTATTTTTAATATTTTTTATTATGATTTTAATATATTTTATTTATGTTTGTTTTTAATATATGTTTTTGTATTTTATGTTTTATTTATTAAGTTTTAATTTGTTTTAATGTTTTTCTTTTAATTTAATTTGTTTTGTGTTTTATTTTTATTTAATTTGTTTTGTGTTTTGGCTCAGGGACGAAAAGACAAGGGAATGAGTGGCACAGAGGTGGATGAAGGATGCAGAAAAGGTGATGGAGGATCGGGCAGAATGGATGGATGACACGTTGGGACAAGGCCCGCCAAAGAAAAATGCCTCATTCTGGACCCTCCCCCCCTCCGTTAAAAATAGTCCGGTCGGGGNGGGGGGGGGGGGGGTCCGAAAAACACCATCTACCATCGATTAGTGCGTTTGCCTCTGGACCGTAGATTTGTGCGCGACGTTTAAACAACATTCCAGAATTCAATCTTAGCCGTTGATGAAAGCGCTAGTGCCAACCGTTCAGATGTGTGCCTTCGTTATCTCCGATTCCGGAACCACCCCCCCCCCCACCATTAAAGGTATAATGGTTGAGGGGGTCCGGAATCCACTGTCAGTCGTTGATCTATGCGCGGCTATATCGACCGTCGATCTAAGCACGTTCTTTATTCTCCAGGCGCGAATGCAACAAAAACTTTGGCTTAGTGCTTTTTGTGGGGTTTGTGCACTGCTTCCCTTGCTTTTGTATCCATGGGGTTAGGAAACACCACTCAACGTCAACAATCATGATTTTTCTTTTCTTTTCCTTTCCTTGAAAATAATTTTCAGAAATGGAATATTATTTGCAAGCCAAAATACACCCAGAGTGAAAAAATTTCCAGTCACCAAATGATTCTATGAATTATAGGGTTATAACACACCTTATGAATTATGGACAGGTAGACCAACTACAATGAAATAATTCAAAGTATTTGGGAGCAAGTGCTATATAAAGAGAAATAAAAATAATTTAGGCAAGTTTGATTCTGGAATAGATGAAGGTATCTTTCTTGGCTATGCATCTGGAAGAAAGGCCTACAAATGCTACAACAAAACACTGCACAAGGTTGTATATAGTATTGATGTAAGAGTGGATGGAGAAATACCTCAAGATAAAAAGTCACAAAAAAATGAAGATCCAGAGAATACAATCTACAAAGAAGAAGAAAAGGAAAATTAAAAGAAAGAACAAGAAGACATAGAACACCAATATCCAAAGACACCATCTAGAATTGTTCAAAAGAATAATCCAGAAAGTCAGATTCTTGGTGATATAAATGCAGGAGTTCAAACTAGAAGAAGATTGAACTTTTCTTTGCTATCTAAACTAGAGCCCAAGAATTTTACACAAGCTAGTGAAGATAAGCATTGGGTTAATGCTATGGAAGAAGAACTAAATAATATTGAGAAGAATGAGACATGAGAACTTGTGCCGAGACCAAAAGATAAGAATGTGATTGGCACCAAAGGGGTCTTCAAAAACAACTTGGATGAATATGGACAAGTAGTAAGAAATAAAGCAAGATTGGTCTGTAAAGGTTATGCTCAAGTTGAGGGTATTGACTTTGAAGAAACCTTTGCTCCAGTTGCAAGATTAGAAGCAAACAAAATGTTTTTTGCATTTTTCATGTTTCAAGAAATTCAAAGTCTATCAAATCGATGTCAATTGAGCCTTTCTAAATGGAAATATAGAAGAAGAAGTATATATTGAACAACCATAAGGATTCCAATTTTCAGACAATGAAGATTATGTATGTAGATAGAAGAGAGCACTCTATGGACTAAAGAAATCTCCTAGAGCTTGGTATTCAAGATTTGAAAAATACCTACAACAAAAAGGTTTCAAAAGAGGAGCTATAGACAAAAATATTTACATCAAAACATACAATGAAGATCTATTAATTATTGTGGTTTATGTGGATGATATCATTTTTGGAAGTAATGTTGATAAAATGAACCAAAATTTTACAAAAGAAACGCAAAAAAAAAATGATATGTCCATTCTTGGAGAATTGTCATTCTTTCTAGGTTTTCATATTTCTCAATCCAACAAAGGCATATTCATTTCTCAGACCAAAAATATCAAGGAAATGTTGAAGAAATTCAGAATGAAAGACTATGCACCTGTCAGTACACCCATGATCACATGATGCAAGTTAAGAAAAGATGATGAATCTCTAGAAGAAAATCAAACACTGTACTGGTCAATGATTGGAAACCTACTATATGTGAAAACATCAAGGCCAAACATCATGCAAGCAATAATATTGGTTGTAATATTTCAATCTCCACCAAAAGAGACACATGTGGAAGCAGTAAAAATATTATTCAGATATTTGAAGGGCACATTAGACTTTGGCTTGTGGTATTAAAGAAGTAAGGACTTCACTATACAACATATATAAATGCAGATTGGGCAGGAAGTATCGATGACAAGAAAAGTACCAATGGAGGAGAATTATTTCTAGGCAACTATCTAGTATCATGGTTAGAAAGAAGCAGACTTTAATATCTCTATCCATAGAAGAAGCCGAATATATTGTTGCAGCAACATGTTGTACATAAGTTCTTTGGATGAAGAAAACATTCAAGGATATCAAGGTAGAATATGATCAACCAATCTCAGTCATCTGCGAGAACAAAAGTGCAATCGAAATTTCAAAGAATCTTTTTATGCACTCAAAGACGAAGCATATTCCAATCAAGTACCACTTCCTAAGAGAAAATGTATTCGAGCAAAGTGTCAAGCTAGAATACATTACCACCAAAGAACATGTTGCAGATATTTTTACCAAACCCCTTCCCAGATACACATTTTAATATCACAGATAGAAGCTGGGAGTGATATCCCTCTCATCTAGTTAGTAGAGGGAAGCACAAGCTTAGGGGGAGAAACCCTTTGTCATTGATGTCAAAGGGGGAGAAGTTGTAGACATAGGAAGAATTGCAGACATAAGGAAAGTTGTAGATAGGGGGAGTATCATAATTGAATAAGGGTTGCCATCAATGAAAATGGGGGAAATTGTTGGAAATATTGTTTTTTGATTTTTGATGCTCAGTTTGAATACCCTATCTTTGAAGGAATTTTCACTCCAAATACCTAGCTCAAATGGGAGCATAGGTTATATGGTTGAAAATATTATTTAGAGGCATTTCCAATGGTATATGGCACTCCCTCTAGCTCCTTAGGAATGCAAAGATATGATTTTTTTATGTCAGATAACCCAACCAAAAATTTCAAGTTGGCCTAGCTAGTCTTTATAGGTAGGCCATAATAGTGAGCACAAAAACACTATAAATACAAGATATATGTGTGTATTTGAAGAGAATCAAAGCAAGAAGATTAAGTCTGAGTTGCACAAAATAGATATGAGGTGCATAAGAGAAGCTAGAGAGTATTGTTGGGGTCTAAAGGTGTGCAAGATGAGTTTTCTTGGAATTTTAAGGGTGTAGTATGAAGGAATAAGGTGTATGATGCTGCAAAGTTAGTATTTTTGAGGTTGTGATGCTGCAATCTAGGATATACATCTTGAGTGGGCCTAATGGGTAAGAACATGTGTTTCCTTCTAAGAGGTCACAAGTTCAAATCTAGAGGGGGGTAGGGTGTGTATACCTTCATAGACTTTACCAGTAAAATCGTTGGGTGGAGGGGGTCCCTTTTCCCATAAACAAGGGGTATCATACACCAATTTGGTTTCTGGATTGGTTGTGACCTTAAAAATAGATTATTATTATTATTATTATTTTGGGAATGATGCTACGAGGTATGCTAGGGCATGAAGGCTAAATTTGACTAGGGTTTGAAGCTATGTTTGGGGTATGAAGCAAGGAGAGGTACTTGAACATGGAAGTTAAGGGTATGATGATGCTATGAAATGCATGAAGTATGAAATATGCAGGTGAAGTCAAAAGTACTATGTGCATGAATATATTATATTGGTGCTTATACATGTCTTACTGAGTTGGTGCTCAACTGAGGAGATTGGTGTCTCCGGTAGGTTGGTGCCTAAACAATATCTTGATGAGTTGGTGCTCAACTGAGGAGATTGGTGTCTCCAGTTGATTGGTGTCTACACAATATGTTGTTGAGTTGGTGTTCAACTGAGGATATTGGTGTCTCCAGTAGGTTGTTCCTACAAGCTTTGCAACAATAGGTTGGTTCCTATAAACATTTATAAAGATAAGTTTTGTGGTTTTCTCCCGCAATGGTTTACAAGTTAAACTCAGTGTATCGTGATTTGAGTTTACATGCATTTATTATTTTAAAGATAATGAATGATTGATGAATTCTCAATTAAAATAAAAAGTTTTTAATACTGATTCACCCCCCCTCTCAGTATAATCATAATTTCAACACTCTTTTATTTTTTCAACACTCTTTGCATGGTTTGAATTAGAATATTGTGTGTTCATTCTACCATCAATAACAAAATAACCCTTTTGTGTCATATGTTTAATTGCAACTCTTACAATATCAATATTTTCATCCCATCGTAGATTCATTGGAATATCATCCAATTGAATGGCATGGAACCTAGCATTAGAAGTCTTGCATACAATAAACTTTTTCCTAGCTCCATCTACTCAATTGTCGTCAAAAACAACCCTTGATTGCAAACGATAATATTGGGGAATATGATGTGCTGCAAGTTTAATATACGAGTCTAAGGTAGGAAGTAGGTAATTGGGCATTCTTATTTGTATTTTTCTCTATGTTTCATTTGTTGTTCAAGTTTAAGAGAATCATGTTTAGAAGTGCATTAAATCCCCTACAAGTTATATTTTGTACCTCCTATAGAATTTCCTTAAGTGTCTATTGCTCTTATATGAATGCAATATAATGATGTATATTTTCATCCAAATGTTGGTCTATGAAGAATGACTAATATCATGATTCTAAGGACTTGAAGTCTAGAGTTGACACTGACACAAGAAACATGGATTCTTGAACATTTGAAAAATAAGGTCACTGTTGTTCGATATATTAGCCATCAATAATGATTTAATCTTGCTTTGCATGAATTCTTGTTAGATGGCATAGATATGGTTGAGGGTTAGCTTTACCATTTTTATTATCTTGTTTGTAATGTGGTTAGAGGCATTATGATCAAAATGTTTTAATAAAACTCTAACCATATAATTCAAAACCTTAAACCTTATTAGTATTGTATATATTTTGTTCTTATGGTTTGGAAGATCTCCTTTGTTATTCCAGGTTCCATGATGCTAGTTTGCATGTATTATCTAAGCTTTGGTCCTCATTGTTATTTTGTTGGACACTAGAATTACAATCATGGTGAGGAGGAATTTAATTGATTGGTGTTATAGGTGTGCTAGATGCATTGATAAAAGTTGTCAATCTAGTCCTCTTCATAAACTTGCAACTTTAATATCTTCATTATGTTCAAACTTCTAGATTGATAATCCATGATAAGGGACTTCTACTTGCAGAGTGAAATGGAGATTGTGTTTTCCCAACTAACTATTGTTGGTGGTACTATGCTATTGATTAGAGATATGTAGTGGATGAAGTCAAGTGTTTGGATATTATTCCTCCTTGAGAAGGGTCCTAAGGGTGAAGTTCTATTGACACTAGGTTTGATGCTACAAGGGTGGTGGTTGTGACATGGACCTTGTGCTATTTATCCCTTTGATTTCACTTCACTAAGGATGGGTGAGTTTATCTGAAAATGAATTCCCAATCTACAATCTGAGTTATATTCTTTTGTTGGGGGTATGTTTTCCTTTGGTTATACGATCTTGTGCACTAGATAGAGTACTATGCTCTTCTTTTACTCACCTAATGATTGTTTTTTTTTAATTAAGTTCCTATGGAGGTGTGCAATTAGGTTCTTTGAAGACTAATCCTATTTATCTACCTCTCTTTTCCAATTTTCGACTTACTATAAGAATATTGGTGAGAGAAGGGCCTTCTTATACAAACATGACCACTTTTTTACTCTTTAAAACTTCAATGGTAGTGTGTAAGTAACAATTTATACTAAAGAACTTTGTTTCATCAATGAATCTTGGTATGGGCAGGCTTATCTTATTCAATCCAATTGAGTTTCTTACACATTTTGATGGGCCTCCGTGGGCCTGAAATGATATATCTTCATTATAGTTGTAAGTATGATAATTTTTGTAGGTCTTGATCAATAGTGGGTTGTCTTCTATTATGTCAATCAATGTAACTTAGAAAATTCAAGCTCCTGCTACCTAGCATTTTCAAGGAACTTTACAACTTCTTGTCCAATTCTTAAAATTGAGAAAAACACAACAATTTGAAACAATATTAATAAAATCAAAACCAAATCTAGAACCTACAAAATGTGACTAGTATTGAAATTATTCAATTTGTAATGTATATAAATGAGAACTTTTTTCCAAAGAAAAAAGTACAATTTTTATTCATAGTGTGAATTGAAATTACATTCTTCAAGTTCATTCCACACTTGCATGTAGAAGGGAGTTCTAATCTATCCTTAACTTTACCAGAAGAGGAGTTGGTCCAAAAGATAAAACCACTATAGACTTCAATTTGCCCATTATTACCAAAAACTAATAGAGATTCTCTATGCATATTTTGACTTTTCATCATCTAGTTAAATACATACTAAAAAACCAATAAAAAAGGTGCATTTATAAATGGGAACTTCATTTCGACCCCCAAAAAACATTAAAAGTGCATGTCATCAAGCCCCACTTTAACTTCATTTACAAAGAGCATTGTATACCCTCATTAAAATAAACTCATAAATGCTCTACATTCCATTGAAGAAAAAACATGTCTCAAAGCTTATGATAAACATTCATCCCAAATGTAATTCCATTGAAGAAAAAACATGTCTCAAAGAGTATGATAAACATTCATCCCAAATGTAACTCAATCTAAACTAGCATATATCCATCTTAAATCTAGATCTATTAAGCACCAAGATTACCACATTTCATAAGACAAGCCTGAATCTTCATTTATTTATCAAATTTAGAACATAATACTTTTCATTCAGGGTAAAGTTGTAGACCATTATAAATCACCCTTTTTTAAGCATTGTTTCTTTACATTTTCATAATCGAATCCAACCCAATTACTTAGGTTTTAGGCTACCTTTTTGGGTTCAAGTCGACTAACATCAACATTAATTGTAATTTGTAATTAGTATTTTAAAGTTTATTTACTATTTTTACAACAAGAAGCATGATTTTGTTTTAGTCCCATAACCTATTTTATGTTTTGTGGAATAAATCAACTACCCACATTCTCATAACCAAACTCCCTTCCTACCAGTATTACACGTTAGCATATATATCTCACAATATAGAGTATGACATTTTAAAGGAAAACTAAACATGTTTTTAAGGAAACTTGTCTCAACTATGAATAGTTTAGTTGAGACATGTGAACTAGTTTAGTGCAGACATGTGAACTTTTGATTAGAAATGTCAAATGCACCTCCTTGTATAACTAAACATACCTCTTACAATGTAAGTGTGCTAACTCCAATGTTGATTATAACACAAGTTACAAACTCCACAATAATTGAACACCACAACGCAATAAAAATTAATTTGGTCAAAATTGACAACCATGAAATTCAAATTCCTTTTTTTCACAACCTCCTAAGTAACCAAAACAAGAGACTACAATGAGAAAAAAAATATGACTATTTACATAAAACTCTTTCTAACTGAAGCATCACTCCTACCAATTGTTTAATAAAACACATCTCAAAAATAAATGAATTAGTCCTATAGCAAATTCCTAAAATTTAGCTCAAGTTTTCAAGATGTGATAATCTTCTTACTAAATAAAATATTTATCATTGGAAATTATCACCTCTTTATATTTCAAAAACTAAATGTGAGAAAAAAAAACCTCAATTCTTTTCATATTGGTGTATTGTATATATTATGATTGATGATAAATCTATTTTCTTAAAGGATTTATAGTAAATCAAATCATCTTTGAAAAAATAAATATGCAAATAATTTAAGACAAAGTTCATATGAAGTTTGGAACATTACTCCAAGCAAAATGTCTTAATCATATATATAAGTGGGAACAAATGTAGAACATCTGACACCGAGATTTAATTATAATAGCATTCAAAGATTTAGACTAATCATTACAAGCCATAATCAAGCATTCATGAATTCTATTCATGAAAATGTCGTGTTCTTAAGAGACACAAACAAAAGATAAATATTTTTAGTACATGCATAGACACTTACAATGGAGATCATCGAGGTGCTTCGTTAACTTTTATGGAAACTTAAAATTCTTTCCGCAACATGGCATTGAACACGGATATGTTTTCACTTATGTAAATTTTAAATCTCTACTTTGCCATAAATTGCCCCACATCTTTATTGGTTCAAATTGGACATAGTTGATAATTTTAATTTGCAGTCCCCTTTGGGGCAGAAAAATAACTTCCCTTCATGTTTGAGAAAGTGGCATTTTCTCTTACAACCACATTATCATGTTGGAAAGCTAGTATGGAAATAGATTGTTAGTATTTCATGATATGTAATGCTATGGTATTGTGAAAAAAACAAACAAAGTTTGATAATGAGCTCAATGTTAATGTGGGAAAATGATTGTATGATTTGCATATATGAAAATCATTCTTTTAATCTCCTATTTTAATCAAAATAGGTTTTTATTTGAAGTAAATATTTTAAAAAAGGTTTAATATGAGTATGCAGGGTTCCATAGTTAGTCATAATTCTAGAGAAATTTCTAGATCAAAACTCTGAGTGGATTTTTGAAACATCCAACGTTTCAAGTGGACACTCCACCCATCATCAGGGACATACATAACTTCTTATATCCCCGATGATGAATAAAGTGTACACTAAAAACTTCTTATGTCCCAGATGATGAATAAAATATCCACTCAAAATGTTGAACATTTCAAAAATCTACACACAATTTTGATCCAAAAGTTTCTCTAAAATTCAATATGTTATAAAACAATAACCTACACACTTAAGTCTTATATATATATATAAAATTCACAAGTTAAAACACTTTATATAAGATCGAAAGACCATCCCATTATCACCCACAACAAACTACTATTATAATTCTTTTAATTAATACTGATAAAAAAAAATGCAATAACTACAATCCACTCATATTAAAAACTAAAATATCAATACAACTTGTTGTAAACATATTAGAAAAAAAAATGAATTGGAAGATGAACATTATCTCCAACAATAAATGTGCTGAATACTAAAAACTTTTCAACATGGAAATAAACCAATTGAAATAATTACTAGCATGTGTAACATATACTATAACTTAAATGTAGAGAAGTAAGTAGATATTGTAATAATGTACGATGTAACTCTTTCGTTAGAGAGGACCTTTGAAAAAGAAAAATTCTAGATGGTGTAAGTAGATAGTAACCTATTAATCAACCATGTCATTTAGTCGATCATGTGGATAACCATCCATTCATGATGTTGGTGTTAAAGAAAACACCATAATAAATTATGTAAATGATCAAATAACAATGAGAGAGATTTTTATAATAGGTAAAAATAATGAAGTGTACAATGCAGACAATTTTATCTTACATCATTTTTCATTTATTATGATGCGTCTAATTTTATATTTTTTTTATCTATTTAATATAGGTGTAGTTTAAACGTTTTATTTGTTTTTTTTTTTAATAATTTTTTTCGTTTCATTTTGTCTGTCTAAAATCCAGTGAAAAATAGTTAAATCTACACATTTGAAGATCTTAAAATTTGTAGTGCAAGAAAGTCGAAGAAATAAAGGTGGTCTATTTCTATTCAGAACAGAGCAAGAGATTGTGTTAGCTTATTATGGCTGCGCTATTGATAAAGAGAGTTGACTACCAAATATATTGATAAATTGACTGCCAACAACTGAAACCATTTTTGTAAGGCACGAAGATATCAAGCACACATAAACAAACACGTTAATCGATTTCGTAAGGCATGAATATATCAGCCGTGTGGAATATTAATTGTCCAACTAAGTTTAAATTTTCAAACCACGTGAAGGCTCCCATAAGAGTCCAAATTTATCCACCAATAAGATGTTATTAAAAAATAGGTTATTTTATTTATTAAAAAAATAAAATTTTCGGTTTATTACGTTTAACATTAGATTTCTTTAAAAAAAAATTTGAATTGAATGCAAATTAATATATAATTCAGAGAAAATTGAATGCTATATACTGCCAGAGGCAATATAATAATATTGATTTTTTCTTAAAAAGTTGACCAGTTGATCTATGTCAACAAAATTAGTCCAGTTATTCAGTGGTTATGCATTTCCCTATTGTAGATATTTGTTAAACTCCTTGGCTAGAATAAAAATTGGAGTACATTGAAGGGTTGTAGTGCAAGCTTGATATATTCCATTCTTTGTACTTTCAGGACATTAATAATAGATGTAGTCTAAACGTTTTATGTTTTTATCTTTTTTCTGGGTATTTTTTTGACAATTTTCGTTCAAATCCGACCTGATATTTAGAAAAATAGTTGGAATTGCAAGATTCAGTGGTTGAGATTGCATATAATGGGTGCCCTAGGGTTTTTGAGGGCATTGAATCTATTTTATGCATTCAAAAACACTATTTGAGCACTATAAAATTGTGATTTCGCCAACAATCCCCTTACTGGTTTCTGGTGGCATTTGCCGAAAAAAGTAAAAAATGTAGAATGTTTAGACTATGCCTTAACAATACATTTGTTCATGCATTGTATTTTCACTTGAGTGTGTATGGAGAAGGATTTTGTTGTCTATTTTCCATGCTCACTTGTGTGAACAAAAAAAGGCACATGTTGAGGTGCTGACATTAACCCATTAATTCATTAAATAAAAATTTCAATTACAGAATTTGTCTAGTAACCAAAATGATTAGATCATAAAACACACACATAGACACACATCTCTCTCTCTCTCTCTCTCTCTCTCTCTCTCTCTCTCTCTCTATATATATATATATATATATATATATATTCCTTAAAATATACATCTCGAGGAAACCCACCGAGCACTTCCCCTCATTCCAAGGTTGGTACCCAGGGTAAATTGAATTTTGTAGAAGCTCGAGGCTTTGTCAACATAGGGATAAAGACCATTACAACAATATACTCACTAAGAGCTCAACACATCACTTGCCAGAATTGAATCTAGGTGGAAATGATAATGCTCATCCTCTCAACTGCCTGGTCTAAACCCAACTCTCTCTCTCTCTCACACACACACACACACACACACACACACACACACACACGTGTGTGTGTGTGTGGGGGGATAAATGCCATATATTTTGACAAAAATACAACACTGACAATTTATTTAACAGTCATATGTCTACTTGCATACAATCATCCTAGGCTCCTTTAAGGTAGCCTTTACTTCTAAAAACTAGACCCTTTCATATCCACTTCTTAAAATAAAAATAAAAATAAGATGATTCTCAGATTAAGAATCTACAATGCAAGAAACTAATAAAGAGAATATTCCATAACAAAAATTTGAGCCTCTTCTTTGAAATCTTGAATAGATAGGGACCCCTCCTGCATTGACACAACTTCTTGAGATAACTAGTCTAATCTTGTATTGTATTTTCTATAAATATGAATGAAAGAGATATCATCAAAATATTTTTTTACCTCTAGCACCAAATTCATTATTAGAGCTAGCATAATATTTTCAATTCTGCTTCTGCTATAGGCCCAATCCATCAAATGCTTGGAATCTCCAAAGAGCTATAGATGTTTATGTCATTTTTCCTTTGTTGTCCACACACACACACACACACACACACACACGTCCAACATGAACTCGATTATAGTGAAATGGAGAAAATGCACTACCAAGTGTGTTAAGTAGAGAAATATTGATATGTAGTTGGAGTTGGAGGAAGGTTTGGTAGATGAAACTATAATTAAATACTCATACCAAGAAATTTCATTGGAAACTTTAGTGGTAGATTGATCTAGGTGGATATCGGTGGCCACCCACCTTTTCCAACTAGCTCAAAACAGTTTTCTGACAATTTTGGCAGTTTTAACTTTCGGGGCCATTTTGAGGGCCCAAATGAAGGTTTTTCGAGATCGAGCTTCTCAATGATAGACAAAGGCATTATTGAGCCCCCAAAATGAATCTCCTCGATGATACCTTGTCTGCCCCTTGTCGTCTTAATGCATGTCCTCAACGAGGTCAGAGTACAAAGAGTTGGGTCTTGAGCTTGTTTCTCTTGAGGACAAAAGCTCTCGCACGCCCAAGCAACCTCTCATGGCAGGAGAAAAGAAAGATGACGGGACAGGAGATCCTTTCAAACTGTTGATTGAGGAATCGCTCAGGCAACAAAGGAATGAGATGATGGATAGTTTCATGCAAATCCTTCGGTGGCTACCAACATGCGACACATCTTCTTTGATCAGAGGCGCCACCCCCTTCAAGGTACAAATAAACTTCGATATTACTATATTTGAAGGTCAAATAGGCGCAAATGTTGTAGACAAGTGGTTGAATCTACGAAGGGTATTTTTCTGTCCATAACTTTTCCAATAGAGAAAATATTACTTTTTCACTCCTCAAAGTTGTTCCCCATGTCAAAGATTGGTGTGAAACTTTCTGTGAGCAAAAGGAAGAAGAGGAACCCTCATTATTTACAGTCACATCCACCTGGGAATCCTTCAAGGATGCTATTAAGGAACAATACTACCCTGTCATAGGTTGTGACGACTTGTACACCAAATGGACCACACTGCGGCAAGAAAGAAACCAAGCAGTGCTAGATTTCACAAATATCTTTCATACCTTGCACACCAAGTTGGGTATCAAAGATTCGAAGTGACATCTGGTGCTCAAGTATCGTGGCACGCTGCATAGATACATCCATACCAAAATGGATTTTTTGGACATCTTATCCTTGGGCGCGACCTACTGGTATGCTGTCAAAATCGAGTAGAAGCTCAAACAAAAGACACGACAATTTGGGCCTAGGAACCCCTCACAACAAAAGCCAGGAAAGGGTGGCCCCAACCCACAGAACAAATGAAAGAGAAAAGATGGACAGTATCGGGACAACCAGTCAAAGCTGCAAGCAAAGAAGGACAGTATCAGGACAACCGGTCAAAGCTGCAAGAAAAGAAGGACACCAGAAAGACAAAGAAAGATACCGGTAAGTGGTGCGACTTCCATAAGAGCCCTTGGCATAACACTACTAAATGCTGATCAAAGAAGTCACTGGTGGTCAAAGTGAAAGCCTCTGAATTAGATGCAGGTTCAAACTCTCAACCAAATAACTAGGGGTGGTGGTAAGGCGAAATTTGCGTGGGGCCGGTACCAACAAAAAGCGTTCAATGATTTGAAGTAGCGCTTGTGCTCATCCCCAATACTTTCACTACCAGACCTGCAATATCCCTTTGAGACCGAGACAGATGCTTTAGACTATGCGGTGGGCGCCATTCTCACTCAGCACGACCACCCCGTGGCCTATCATAGTGAGACACTATCAGATGTTGTCCGTAAGTACCCTACTTACGACAAAGAAATGTACTCCATTGTGCAAACCTATCACCAGTGGAGACATTACATTCTTGGGAAGGAGACAATCATCCACACTGATCATAAGCCACTGTAGTTCATGTAGACACAAGGAAAATTGCAGAATGATTGCCATGAAAAGTGGTCCACATACTTGCAACAATTCCACCTCAACATCAAGTATAAAACATGAAGCACCAATCGCGTCGCTGATTTCCTCAACATACCGCCAGTCGTGACACTCACCACGATGCTAGACTCCTGCAGCCATGAGACCTCTGGATGGCCCCAACTCTATGAGACAGACCCGAACTTCACCACCACCTACCAAATGTTGGGTGCAAACACAATTGTTGATAATTTCCATCTTCAGGATGGGTTGTTGTGTCGTCTGGGCCATATCGAATGTTCCATCAAGCGAGTGAGTGAAGCTGATTTGGGAAGCCCACTACAGTCGGGTGGTAGGACACTTCAGCGTCGAAAAGACAGTGGCGATGCTATAGAAACATTTCTACTGGCCGAAACTTCGACATGAGGTCAATAAGTATACCAGGTCTTGCACTGCTTGCGCTATTGCCAAACCGACCACTAAGAAACAAGGGCTGTACACCCCTCTTCCTACTCTTGACATGCCATGGGAATCCATCTCAATGGACTGCATGTTGGGCCTCCCATCCACCAAGTGGGGAAATGACTGTGTTTTTGTGGTTGTTGATCACTTTTCTAATATGGCGATTCTGGTTGCCTGCAAGAAAAACATCACAACATAGGCCATTGCCAAGCTCTTCTTTGAACGAGTCTGGGTACATTTTGGAATCCCAAAAACCATTGTCTCAGATAAGGACAGTCAATTTCTCAGCACATTCTGGTCGAGCCTCTAGTCACTGTTGGACACCAAGCTCACCAAATCCACGACCTTCCACCCCCAGACAGATGGCCAAATCAAGGTCATAAATCAAATGATTGTGCATATCCTTCGCATGTATAATTCAAAGAACCCTTGCACATGGGATGAGATCCTTCCTTATGTCTAACATAGCTACAACCGAGCCCTTCATAAATTAACTGGCCACAACCCCTTTCAGGTGGGGTTGGGATTCCAACCATTGGGTCCCATAGATGTTTCACTTCCCCTTGCGATCACCTCGACCGAATCATATCCTACTCCAGCTGAAGCTGACAAAGCCACCCAGTTCATTGAGCAGATCCAACACATCCGCCAATAGGTTCAGGATATCCTACAGAAGTCCAATGAAAACTACAAGCAGCGCCATGATCAACATCAGGTGCCACATAAGTTTCAGGTGGGCGAAAAATTTTGGTTTCACTTGTAGAAAGAATGCCTTATAGAACCCCATTGGAAGCTTTGCCCACTCCATTATGGGCCGTACACCATCACCAAGGCCGTGGGGATAATTCTTTTGAGCTCAACATTCCTCCTTTCCTTGGCCTGCACCCAGTGTTCAATGTGGATCTCCTTCGCCCTTATTTCCCACCATTATTGGACACCTCAGATGTAGCAGAGCAACTGAAACCAATAGAGATCAACCCTGAATGCATACAACAGGAATCCAACAATAAAATTGTGGATCAAGGGCACTCGACAACAAAGGATCTGACTTTATCGAGTTGTCAAAGCAGGGCAGCTCCCACACCAAGGCAAGTGGCTCACCTGGGGCCAAATTCAACAACAATTTCCTCATCTGATGGGGGAACTCAACACAATGGAGACCATTTTCTCCTAAGGAGATAGGATTGATCCAGGTGGATATCGGTGGCCACCCACCTTTTCTAACTGGCTCAAAACAGTTTTCTAACAATTTTGGCAATTTACTATTTTTAAAAGTTTTAACTTCTGGGGCCATTTTGAGGGCCTAAATGAAGGTTTTTTCGGGATAAAGCTTCTCAATGATATAAAAAGGAATTATTGAGCCCCCAAAATGAATCTCCTCGATGATACCTTTCCAATGGGCTATCATATGCCTAAAACGGAGATCGTATGCAAAAGTTATGACCCCGAGAAGTTGATGTACTAACTTACTCAGACGGGGCCCACATGACTTTTGACGCTTCATCTCCTAGGGTTAGGTTTTTGATTTATAGGGTTTTTGGCATTCCTTTTTATTGTAAAAAGGCCTTCAGAGCCTCATTTTAATCATCTTCTTGCGAATGAGTGCAACTGTCACATTTCTTCTCAGAGATAAGCCGCCACCATTCCAGTGAGCTTGTTTCCGCTGCATTTTACAGTTTCAACTTATTTCCTTATTGAATAGAAAACCAGTTTTACTGTATCTCTGTTATTTTGTGTTAAGCGCCTGTTAATAATTCGTAGTCATTTTGTTTTTCTCATAAAATCTGAATCATAGATAACTTAGGTGCATATTCTAGGATATGGACCTAAAATCTGCACATGTTTGATAGGATTTATAAAATATCTCTTCAAAAGTAAAGAGGATAAAGACATCATTAAAGAGGCCATCCCCAATTTCAACCATGCTTCACATATGTACATTATATCTTGGGAACTAGGGTTCAATCCTAAAAGGGAGGAAATAAACAAGCTCCCAATTTGGAAAAAAAATTCCTAATCTTGCGCTTGATTATTGTAACCTAGAGATACTAAAAAGGATAGGGAACATGTTGGGAACCTTCCTAAAGATTGATGAAAAATGTTCAGCGATGGAAAAAACTACAATAACTAGAATACACGTGGAAGTTAATATCAATATTGTTGGATCGTTGAAGGTTGGATCGTGCTCTCACCAATAATTATTAGACTATGTCACCATAACACTTACATGTCTAATATGTAGAGAACATGGTCATCTTAGGTATACTTTCCCTAGTAGGATAATGAGGGAAAATGTAAGGAGGAATATCCTTAGGTAGAAGCATGAGAATTAGATAAGTGATATATCCTAATGTAGTCTAAGTCTTCCATGTCGAAGGGGAAATTTACCAGTGGTACAATTCCAATGCATGAGGCACAAAAGGAGAAGGACAAGGGCCCAATGGAGGTTTCATGCTACCATTCCGATATCATGAAGAAGGATTCGAAACATACTTGAAAGTTGGTGGAATAAACAAAAAGTTCCCCTATACAAAGGCCACCGATGGAGACCTCAAGGAACACCTCAAATGAGAATAGAGGTTAGGGCCCAAAGATAACTATTCAAACCAAGAATTTTTCACCTTCTTTTGGTAGAGAAGGACCCGTGTTAAAGGTTATAGAAATAAGTGTGGTGGACATAACTTCACCCAAGCACTGGGAACTATTAGTAGTTGAAATTACCTCCAACCAGAAATACCTCAGAAGATCAAGGAAAAAGAGAGATTGTGGATCATCCTAAATTATTAAAGAAGGTTTGGAACATGATATAAGTCAGGATGATGGAAAAATCCTCCATGAAGAAGATCAAACACAACATGAGCTATAGCACAAGCGGGAAGGGAGGTACAAGAAGGATATGAGAAAACTATTTTTGAGGCACATAGAGCAAGATAAGCGCCCCATAGAACACCCCGATGATAATAATATCAAACAACAATTGGAGCTTTGGAAGTGCCTGCAATATTCATTCCCTAAAAAGGATTATTTTTGTTCATAAACCAACAATATGTTTTTATTCAAGAGACCTTGATCCAAGAAAAGACTATAAACTCTCACCCAATATTTTTTTTTTTCTGAGTGTAATTTTGAATGTTCTAGCACACAAGTCCTATATAAAAAATTGGCAATAGGTTGCATATAGAATTTCAAGCTTGTCAATAACCTTAAAAATGAAATGGATTGGTGGTGGACCACCATTTGGAAGGTGAACATTTTTCTTGGTTGGCTCTCCATAACACCATTTTGAGTTGGGATAAATATTCAAAGATAGAATTGGAAAGGCTCTAGTAGACTCCCACTATGCGAAAAAGCACTAATACGAATATGCAACTGATATAGGTCCAAGGAGATAAGTGTCAAATCTCTATTCCTCTAGTGTCATTAATTTTAATGTACCCCACCTAGAGGTTTTCATAGCTTCCATTAGGTTGGCCCATGTTTATCTAGGAGATGTGTATCTCATCACCAAATGAACCCTATGGGGCTTCATGCACCTCACCAACTTACACCTTAATGATAAATGATGTGAGTTTGTGGAATCCTTTGCTTTATATTTTAATAGTAAAACTCTAACCATGCATGAAACACAACAAAGAGTGATATATATATCATCATCATCATCATCATCATCAACCATACCAAGCAAAAGTAAGTAATTTATAAAAAAAAAACAAAAACCAAGCTATTATAAATATCTTTTACTAATGAAGTTTGCTTGATAAATATGTAAGATTATTAAAAAAACTTATATATAGTATACCAAATGATTTCATTCAATAATATTCAACCAAAGACACTGCATACAATAGAAATTTCAACCCAAGTGACCGATTTCACATGTATTACTGATCAAATAGGGTATATGAGACCATTCATATATGTTAAGGCAAGGCAATTATAATTCATACCTCTTGAGAGAAAAAAAAAGATAAAATGATTAGGGTTGTCTCTTTATAAACACATCCATTATAGAGAAGAAGCACAATGACTATAGGAATATTGGGGCAGCTGGAGGAAGGGATGATTAGTAAAAGGTGCTAATTAGCAAATCATAGCAATAAAGGGCATATGGAAATAATGAAGGGAAAAATGCAACAAGGAAATGAGCATTTCAATGGAAGAAAATGGTGACCATAGGAGGGTGAGCTAATTTGATGCTAAGCGAGGAGTTGTAGTCATTGATATTAGGCAGTACAATGCAATCTAATGCACTTTGATTCAAGATTTTGTTTTGAGAGGTGATGTGGTTTTCTCTTGTTCCTTATCTTCATAGATAATGATTTTTTGGTAAATCATAGAATTTGTGGGTAGGTTATGCATGATTTGACACTTTCAATATGGTTCACTTTATATGCAATATCCATTGATAGAGAATCATTTTGTAGGCTATATGAAGCTTGAATTTTTGGATGGATACTTAGCCTATGTGGTTTCGTATCAAGCATGGAAACTAGTATAGGTAAATCATAGAATATGTGGGTAGGTTATGCATGATTTGACACTTTCAATGTGGTTCACTTTGTATGAAATATCCATTGATAGGTAATAATTTTGTAGGCTAGATGAAGCTTGAATTTTTGGATGGCTACTTAGCCTATGTGGTTTCGTATCAAGCATGGAAACTAGTATAACAAACAAATACAATCTCTCTGCTTGGGGTCATAGGTAGATTTCTTTTTTTGTTCATGATTTTCTCAAATTGAGAGAATATAAGCTAGCGTTGGATAAGTAGAATTTAAGGATTAGAGATAGAGGGTTTCTTGATTT
>ML796872.1:399900-448531 GCA_009831015.1 Picea engelmannii
CAACAAGTTCTCCAAATCTTAAAGGACAACTTGACCATGGCACAGAATCACATGAAACAACAAGAAGATCAACATTGTAGTGAAAGAAGTTTTGAAGTAGGGGATTGGGTGTTTTTAAGACTACAACCATACAAACATATGTCTCAAGCAAGCCAAGAAGGATAATAAATTATCAACAAAGTACTATGGCCCTTATAAGGTGTTGCAAAAGATTGGTACTATGACATACAAATTGGAGCTGCCTGCATCTTCACGAGTACACCCAGTTTTCCATGTTTCATGCTTAAAGAAGGTTATAGGCGACAAGATCTCAGTTCAAACTATATTGCTAGAACTTGAAAAGGAAGGAAAAATCATATTGGAGCCTGAAGCCATCATTGACACAAGAATTCGCCAGCTGAGGAATAGATCCGTTTCAGAGTATCTCATTAAATGGAGGAAACTACCGGCTGAAGATTCCACTTGGGAAGATGAGTCTTTTATACAGAAGCATCCAGAGTTACTCAATCTTTGTGGACAACACTTGTCTCAAGGGGAGGGGCATGTTGAGCCCTAATATTGGCTCATTACCCCTTAATTGGGGCATATTATATTAGTAATGTTATTTTATTTATGTCGGCTTTAGGCCGTTAGTTGTAATTATACCTCCTGGTATCCTATATATACCAAGGAGACATTTTCATTTTGAATCATCCTATACTTGAACATTTGAGTGGGGTAAAAGGAGCCCCCTCGAAGAGGCTTATTATCTTAAATGATCTCTTTTTCAAGGCGTTGAGTACTTTTTCTGAGGTTTTTCTATGCTATATTGATATTTGGTTCTTAACAAAGTTATTGAGATCATGGATTCTAATCAACCATATCCAACATTAATGTGATTGGAATGGGATTTTGATAACCAATAGATCATCAACTTGAAGAGGAGGGAGATGATATTTGAAGTTGGAGATATGAAATTTATTGCACCCTTGGACCCATCAGAAGGAAAGAGATACATAGAACCAACACTAGGGATCAAAATGGACAATTTATATAACATGACTGTGTGAATGGAGGATTATTTCAACCCGACAATTAATGGTGTGATGAGTTGGCGAAGTATTAGTTTATTTACATCAGATTCTGAAGAAGGTCTAGAGCATTCACAACAAAGAATGCATGAAGTGTCAACTAGATGATGTGCGTGCATCACTCGATCCTTGCGTTGGATTGGAACAAAGTTATGTGACCTACCCATGTATGATGGATTGACTGATATAAGTATGTTTGTAAAAGTATTTGAGTTTCAGGTACCCAAACAACAAAGGTTTTTGGCACTAGATGTTGTATTAAAAGAGACTCCATCCAGATGGTGGGATAGACACAGACAGGGAATGAAAGATTGGTCACTGCAACAAACTAATGCAAATAAGGTTTGGCACCGAGGAAGAAAAAATTGCGTAGAAATATACATGGGAGATTGATCCAATAGGCCATGTTGAACAGTGTAGGGATTTATGGAGTTCAATACCAGAAACATAGTGGACACACATATTTATACACACACTAGACACAATTATGAAGAATTGGTATTTGGAATTGGAAATGTGCAGGGAGACAACAAGATGGGAAGAACTGGTCCAAAGGTTCAAAATCATGTTTACATTTGAACATTAATATCCATCAATAGATGCAACGCTACAAGCGATTTGAACGGAAATATTCTCAGAAGAAGAGACGATGGAGGTGGTACCAGTATGCAATGCACACAAAGCCAAGATGACTGTTCGTGAGCTACTAGAGAGCTATAACATAGCTAAGGAAGAGTATGATGAAGAGGATCCCATAAATTTTCAAGTAACAGAGATAGAAGGAGAATGAGCCTATAAAGACATGAAAGGTAAACATTGGAATGATAGAGAATCCCAAGTTTGCACAAATAGGAGATTATTGGAATGATGAGACAGTTGAGAAGATTGCATATTTACTACAAGAATACCATGACCTATTTCCAACGACATTTTCGTAGATGAAGGGAATAGTAGGAGTGTAATACCCCTAGGACAAACCCCAATTGTACATATAAATGTAAATGTAATTATACATATAAGATGGTGAATTGATGGTACAAAGTATTTGGTTCGGTTTTGGGCACATTGAGTTAGTGCGTGGGAATATCATACCAAAAAAAAAGTGTGCACATTTTATAATGTATCACGCACTTGTGTGAGTGTGTGAGGATTGCGCACTAAAGGAAGGGTGCACACCATCCTAAGTTTTCTTACAATGGAGTAAGTGCATGGTTTTGGGGCCAGAGTGCCTTTGTGTATATGTATTTTGAGGCTAGAGTGTTTGTGTGGTTATTAGGCTGGAGAGCCAGATGTTAAATGGATAGTGAGCCATCATTGTAATATGTAATCACATGCAAATATTAATGAAAACATATCATTTTTTCGGACAAACCATGTAAAAGAGTATGGGGGGATAAACTCCACTAGATAGGGAAAGGGGGATAAAATTTAAGGATAAGGGGCTAAGCTAGGGGGGATTAAGCCCAAAGGAATATTATATTAATATTCATTAAAGTATAAAGTATGGATAATTATATTATCCTAAGTTCTAAGGATGGTGACAAGTGGGCCCAAGGTGTTTCTCAACATGACAAGTGTCAAGTTGGGAACATGCATACATATAGTTTTGACTTAGTCCATTTTCCTATAATTATATCATCATTCTTTCACACACTCAACTTTTATCCGTACCCTGCTGTTACTATACATGTTCCTGTACTTGTACCCTAGTTAGCTTTGGAGCTGGGGAGAGGGATTGTTGAGCAGAGAAGGGTTATGATTCCTGGTTTGGGACTTGAATGTGGGGAATGAGGGACTCTAGGCTATTAGTTTGAGTTGGAACATGTGATTTAGTTTTTCTAGTGTCCTAGATACCTTATCCGAGTTAGGAATCCTTTACCCAGGTGGAGTTTATTCCCATCTCGGGGGTGACCCACTGCTGAGAGTTATGAGCATTGCGGTCTAAGGCTGGGAGGAACATGGAAGGTTTGCATGCATTTAGTGTTCTTTTAAATCAAAGGTACGTGTCAATTGTGTGTTAATTCATATGCTACATTAATATTTATGCATTTTTTTCATGAGTTTTTCCCGTGTATGTTGCATGTGTATTTATGTTATTATTTTGTATGAATCTGTGCACTTGTAGAGTATTTTTATGATTTAAATTAGTATTAGAGTTCAAAATTTTAAGTGGTATAGCCCAGCAGGTGCTTGGGGATGTTACAAGGAGACTTAGGTGAGATGAATATTCCACTAAAATCAAGAGCTGATCCAATGCGCCAGAGGCCTTACAAGTTAAATCCGAAGTACAAGGACAAAGTGAAGGTTGAAATAGACAGGATGCTAGATGCAAGAATCATCAAACTGATAGAAGAGTATGAGTGGACCAGTCCAATGGTGGTACATGAAAAGAATACACGAGGAATCAAGATCTATATAGATCTAAGGAATTTGAATGTTGTGTATTTACAGGACCCATTTTCAACTCCATTCACAGATGAGGTACTGAAAAACGCAGGAGTCCAGGGAACTTTCTCTTTTACAGATGGATTCTCGGGGTACCATCAGACAAGAATTGCATAGGAGGACTGACACAAGACCACTTTTGCGACAAAATGAGGGAGTTATCATTATACAATTATGCCATTTGGATTAAAGAATGCCCTTGCGATTTTTTCTAGGGTAGTGGTTGCAACATTTAAGGAGTTCATCCATAAATTCCTAGAAGTCTAATTGGATGATTGGATGATGTTCAACCTACTGAAGGATCATATAGAAGTTCTTATGCTTATGTTGGATCGGTGCATGCAATGTCAAATTTTGATGAACTTGAAGAAGTGTATTTTTTGCGCACCATTTGGAATTCTGTTGGGACATGTAGTGTGAAATTTATCAAGGGATATATGTAGATCACAACATCGATGGAAAAATTATTAAAGAAGGAAGCAAAGTTTCAATGGAATGAGGAATGTCAGAAGGGGTTCGACACCTTGAAACATAAATTGGTAACCACATTGATTTTAATTTTTCCATATTGGAATAAGGAGTTCCATGTACACATAGATGCATCATCCATAACGTTGGGTGCAATAATATCCCAACTAGGGGAAGGATATATAGATCATCCAATTGCTTTTGCAAGAAGGAAGTTGTCTATGGTAGAGAAGAACTATACAACCACAGAACAAGAAGGATTGAAAGTGGTCTATGCACTATATAAATTCAGGCATTATCTATTGGGGTCTCACTTTAAGATGTATAAAAACTATTCTGCATTAAAGTACTTAGTCAACAAGCCAATGTTGGGGGGAGAATATGCAGGTGGCTATTATTATTTCAGGAATATGACTTTGAGGTTGTAGTGAAACCAAGGAAGTTCAATGCAGGACCAAATCATCTATCGCTCATATTGTCAAGAGAAGATGCAAGAAATTTAGATGACAACTTCCTATATGGGTAGTTATTTGCAGTAAGGATGGTGGATGATTAATTCTCAGACATTGTATAGTTTCTAAGCATAGGAATGGATCCATCCAATATGAATGTAGCACAAAAGAAACAAGTGGTAGTGAAAGAAACAGATTATCAGTTAATTGCAGGGAATTTATACAAGTTGGGTGCAGATGGAATATTGAGACACTGTGTGCTGGAACACAAAAGGCCAATGATACTTGAAGAAGTGCATGATGGAATTGCTAGAGGAAATTATGCAGGGAGAGCAACTGAACAAAATATTTTGTGCACAAGGATTTGGTGGCCTACACTTTACCAAGATGCGAAGGAGTATTTCAAGTCATGCGATGTATGCCAAAGAGTGGGAAAGCCATTTAGGAGGGACAAAATGTCGTTGAATCCACAGGTTACGTTGCAAGAATTTGAGAAATGGTCCATATACTTTGTAGGGCCAATCAACCTACAAGCAAGAAGATCAGGAGTGAGGTACATCATCACTGCGACAAAGTATTTGACATGGTGGGAGGAAGCAACCCTAGCAATAGATTGTACTGCGGAGACTGCTGCACGGTTTATGTTTGAGAATGTAGTTACAAGGTTTTAATGTCCACACATATGACTTAGTGATCAAGGTACATAGTTTCTGAAAAATAAAGTTGCAGCATTAACCGAGGAGTTCTAGATTCATCATCACAAGAGTACCCCATATCATCCTCAATACAATGGACCAATGGAAGCTTTTAATAAGATCTTGGAGAATACCTTGACAAATATGTGCAATGTAGGGAGAGACGATTGGGACTTAAGAGTTCCTGCAGTATTATGGGCTTACATGACTACAAGTAAGAAGATGACATGACATACACCGTTCAGGTTGGTCCATGGGAAATAAGTAGTAATGCCAATGGAGTTTATTCTGCCTAGCCTGTGCATTACATCAATCACAGAGCTATTGGATACTGGTGAAATATAGGGGATATTGGCACAACTAGTACATCTTGAGGAGGATCAGTTTGGAACATGATTCCATCAGTAGGTTCAGAAATCAAGAGAGAAGGCTTGGTATGATCGACACATTAAACAAAAAAAGTTTCAAGTTGGAGATCTGGTACTACCTTATGACAACAAGTTTATGCAACATCCAGGAAAGTTTAGATTGCATTGGTTAGGATCCTATGCGATTCAACCAGTAACAAAGACAAGTGTTGCGCGGTTGGAAACCTTGAATGGAGAAGTCTTTGAAGGAATGGTGAATGGAAGTTGGTTGAAACTCTATATAGATGAACGAAAGTCTGCATAGTAATATGGGCTACACTAGAACACATGTGTTATAGTAGCTATATCATAGTAGGTAAGAAAAAGGAAGAAAGTCAAATAAAAATTAGATATATGAAAAAGAAAAAAAGAGCATTAGAGTACCAAGGCATAAGAACTTGTGCAGAAGGAATGGTCATCAAACATCAGAATAACACTACACCAATTTAAGAGACAAGACAAAGATGAGACAAAATGTGAAGTATATAAATAAAACAACAAAGAACCAATGCGCGGTTTGGAAATGACAATACCATTAAAATCATTAAAGCATGTAAACGACAATTATGAGGCAGGAATGACAAGTCATAAAAGCCCCGTATAAATCTTAAATGATAAAATCCACCGGAAGGTACGATAGATCGACACTACGAGGGAAAATTCACATAACGGATTTTGTAATCAAGATGCAATTATAGAACAAATCATCAACTATGGTGGCATATGGGACAAGTTAGTTAAGATAGGATGAGACATGTATAGTTGACACGAAAGCACAAAAAAAGAAGAATATCATTAAGTGTAAATCATTCTTGCATACCAATGAGAGCGAATAGAGAGAACTAGAGAAAATTAGAAGACAGAGCTGAGCTACAACTACCAGAGAATATACACAAGACCAACTAGTACATAGACCAACTAAGGAACCTGTCAGCCAAGACGAATGGGGAAAGATCCGCTAGCAGCACCACTAGTCCAACCTGGGGTGAGTAAGAAAGGAGAAATGCTTGGAAAAATTGTTGGCCTCAAGTTCGTGGATCATGAAATTACCGATGAACAAATTTTTTTGGAGCTGGCTAGGGACAAATACTTGTGCGCTGAGAGTATACTGGGTACAGGGGCTCGCATCGCTTTCAACGTAACATTTCATGTATATTTGAATGGTGGAAGTAATAGTTTCGAGGGTTACGAATGCTCCATGCCAGTAAATGAGGAGGAAAAGGATCAAGATCCCACTGAAAGAGAAGTTTCCCAGAAATTGGCCTCATATACAATGCCCAAATTGATGCTGAAGGATTTTCCAAGAGGCGTAGGCAAGGAGGAGGATAATATCAGGCCCAAGAAACCTCAACGGATTCTCGACAAAGAATATGATTACATGAAGATGAGGCTTAACAAAATTATTTCTCCTAATAGAAACAATACCTTCTCCATGGGAAACATGACCCTCGATGTCACCGACCGGACTTAGGCCGATATTATGCGGGAAGAGGCCTTCAAGGGGCAGAAGGAAGAAACTCTAATGGTTATTGCAAAGAAGCACACCAGAAACTGAACAAAGAACTTGAGGAGACGACCAAGAAAGTGTTAAAGGAAAATGATGAAACTGGGAGGATGGCGTAGAAGACCCAAGAAGTAGTCCAAAAATTATATAAGGCAATTCCAGAAATTCCCCTCATAGTAGAAGCTACTATGGAGGAGCAAGTGAAAAAGATTGGTGAAGTAATTAAGGGCTCCCGATCACAAATAAAAGACTTAAAACTATGGATCATGCCAGGATCACCGCCAGAGGTGCACAAAGGCAGAGAGGAGTGGCAACAAAAATAGTGGCACACATTAAGAAGATAGATGGAGAATGCACAAAACTCTGTGATGAGAATGTGTGTAGCTGAGGTGCATCCATGAGGACAATGCACAGAAGGAGGATAGTGTGCAAAAGGAAGACAACGTCGAGATAGAAGGATAAAGAAAGAGAATAAAGAAATAAAATAAAGCATGGCAGAAGGATGACAACCCAACATTCTAGAAATAGAATAACAACATAAAAGAAACATGCAGATTGAAAAGAAGAAGAAATATGTCGAACAACCAATTAACTGAGCTAGCCATGCATTGTGATGGGGTATTTTTGGGATGAATAGATTATGTTTTTCAGCCCTATATTTATGTATAAATATACAATGGGTTGGGAGATTAGGGGTTCAGTTCGATTATTCTATGTTAGGGTTTGTTATGTTATATTTTGTTATTTTTTGTTCTGGTCGATATTGAGTTCCAGAGTTCTTGAATGTAGTAGTCGGTGGATAAGAAGAATGAATAAAGGAATGTTAAAGAGATGTTATGGAATTGCATGTTGTCTGTATTTCTATGTTTGCTTATGAATTCTATTTGCATGCATCGTATAATAGATTTATCTTATGGGTTAAATGTGGTGCAAGATTCATGACTGTAACAAAACAAATTTATACAGTACTCTGGAATATGCTGGTTATAGGAATTTGAATTATAAGCAATATAATATTGAATAGAACATAGTTATGCACACAACATAATTAGGAAGAATGACCTGAATGATTACCTCTCATTCCCTTACTACTGCAGAATCCTAGTTTCACAATCCAATAGATACCTTGGGCGAGACTTAATCTGCACAAGCAGGTGATGCCAAAAGGGCCGGTGTCTGGTGGGATTTGTTGGTCATAGATGAACTCAACCTAGGGTCTTACAACCCGCACAAAGTAGTGCTAAGACATGTTTCATGGGTTTACTTTAAAATATAGATTGATTCAAGTGTGTGGACTACAAAATTCCCTTGCAACTTGCAAGGATATTTGGGTTTAAATCCAAGTACCCATTATGTTAGGTATTTTACTTAGTTTCATCATGTTGTTTTATTTTTAATGTATGTGTGTGTGTGTGTGTGTGTGTGTGTGTATAGATAGATAAATAGATATGTAGGTAGATATTATGTTAATAATATACAAAAATAGTACAATCATGTATGATCGTGGCCCGCTACAAGGGAAACAAAGACCGCAACAAGTCAAAGAAAAACCATAGTTTAATGTCTAAATAATCCCTTTAACCTTTAGATACTAAAATTATAAAAGCCTAAATAATATTGATAGCATTCTAGGAAATAAAATATAATAACTATAAATTATTAACATCACCAATCTGACCAGAAAACATAACAAAATAAATTCAGATTAGTAGGCCTACATGGTTTGGTAATATTGGCAGCTCATTCTATGCTTATTCTGGTAGAAAGGGATATTCATTTATTAGAATAAGGTTGGAAGGCGTATCTTATGACCCTTGAGTGCATTTAGGAGCTTCCATATTATTGTTGTCACAACCATGGGGGTTGGAAACTATGGTATCAATGTCAAATACTTCTCTAAATCTAGCTTCAAATTTTATATCCATTACATCTAGTTGGTGGAGAATGGTCTATTGTCGTATGGATTTTTTCTTCACAATTTGGGCTATGAATGCTTTATTGAGCCAATAAAGTTCAGTCATGCTAAATATATTTGTGTCCCTGGTGGAAGAAAAGCCAATATTAGGAATCCAACCCTCAAATTAAGCTTCAATCTACTTTGTAGAGGAGTAGATATCCACGATGAATACCCCTAGAAATTTGAGATACCTCATCTTAGACCTCCAAAATCTCCTACTTGCGTAAGAAAAGACAAAACAATGGAACCACTAAGAGATGAACTAGAAATAAGGGGGAATAAGATGATAAAATTAACAAGTAATTTAAAAAATGAGTCGCAAAGACCAAGTTTGGGTAGAGGACCACTACCATTGTTGAATTCTTGAGTTGCAGCTACTACCATGAACCCTGGATCTTCACAATAAACCAAATATTTAAATAATATGATATTTGTTTGTTCCATAATGGAAATGACTCCAATCTTTTCATGAAATCATCACCATACTTGCAGGACAAACGAGCTAGTTTTGGACTGATTTCCCTCATCCTACTCCTTCCCCTTTGTCACCTTAACTCTGCATGCCTCTTCATGTAGGCCAACCTCCACTAGACACATGGGGAGTGTTTGGGCATCGACATATAACACCCAGTTTAGGTGACACTTACAATATTTGAACCTAGGTGGGGAGGATAACAGTCATTCCTCCTAACCACTTGAGCTATACCCAATTGGCACACACACGTGCGCGTTCACATACACACACATTCTTATTTTTATTCTCTTACTACGGATAAAGGTCAAGGGTTCAATACCCTTAACCATCTCTCCTCTGCTCTCATAAATTTAATTGATGCATGTTGTTGGTCTTCTTTACATTTCTACTTGGGAAAATATTAACAGGGGTTCAAGGCACACAGGCCCCTAGGATTGAACCTAGGGATACTTATTTGTGTAACTAGCTTGTTGATTAAAAAAAAAAATCAAATTTAGGGTTTCTATCATTTCTTATTCTTTTACCAAGGCTAGAGGTCAAGGGTTTAATACCCTTAACCATCTCTATTCTACTCTCATAAAGTTAATTAATGCACATTGTTGGTATTCTTTACATTTCTACTTGGGAAAATATTAGCAGGCATGAAAGGAACATAGGCCCTTAAGATTGAACCTAGGTCTACTTATTTGTATAATTAGCTTGTTGATTCTAAATAAATAAATAAATTAGATTTTGGGTTTCTATCATTTCTTACTTGGGAATGCCCATTGGCTCTAAGCGTTAGAGCCTTGGATTTGATCCTGGATATAGGGTCTACCATGATGTTATAATTTACTAACAAAAATTGTAGAATGCTTAGATTTAATGACCAACAATTATAGCTTTCAAGGATATAAATCCTAGCAATTATTTAATTGTATAATGTCTATTAACCATGATATTGAAATTTACTAATTCTAACCAACAAACTACATTACTAAAATGTAATAAACAACAATATGACTCTAGTTTACTATCTTGAAAAATGAAATTCATATTTTTTTCTCAACAAAAGAATAAACAATGTATTAACCATTAATGGAACTACTAACCAACAAGATAATGATTTTCTAGTGTAGGTTCTAGTAATGAAAATTATCCATTGTAAACAATCAACATAATGCAACCTAAAAATGAATTAAAATTTAGTGAACCAACTACACATAGAGATTAATATTCAATAACTCCATTAAAAAAAAAAAGATTTCTTATGTGCATTTCCATTTACAAAACAATCCTATTTAATAGGGTGCAAGAAAGTTTCATTTGAAGATTGATTTACATAAGAAGAAAACCATAGACTAGCTTGCTCCAACCAGCAACGAGCTACAAGTAGTAGAATTGGTCAACAATTTAGGCAGGGATAAAAGCATCCTCCCAACCAATCCCTCAATCAAATGTTGAAATCCCTCAAGACCTCAATCACTAAGTCTATACCAAACAACAATTACCACCTCTCCTCACAACTCTAAGTTTGATGTGGTGTTCACAATTATCTCCTCAACTCCCTCAATGGTACCATAAATCTACCTAAAGAAACATGGAGAAAACCAACTTAAAATGGAACTCCAAAACCAAATCTCTCTCCCTCCATGACGGGTGCAAAAAATAGCATACTTTCAATGCTTGTCTATACATTTTTTCTTACCATTTTCCATTAACCACTTTCCTTTTTGATACTTCATTTATCCAATTCACCTCACTTATCACTAAGGTATGAATCCTTCCCCATATGTCATTATTACGATATTTTTGCATAATTATTAAAAGGAACTCGTTAATTTCAATTACTAATATCATTACACAGGAGAATACAATAGCTGCAAAACCTCAAAGTGGTTGCAATACTTCTCTGCTGCAACTCTAAGTGATGTAGTTTCAGGCACAAACCAAGTTGTTACAATTCTAGGCACAAACCAACTGCTGCAACTCAAGGTGCATACATAGTTGCTGCAACTCCAAGCATGCTTTTCATTGTTGAAACTTCAAATAAATCTCACCATCACAATAGTTAATGCTGCAGATGGCACTTGGGAAGAAAACTTCATGGAGAAAGGCGACATGAGGCAAGTGGGAAATTAAAGGAGAAATTTGTTACCGATCAAGTCAATGCATGCCCGATTCCCACTAAAGTTTGATAGAATCTTTGTAACCAGATGCACAACTAGATTCCCACAACTATCCATTCGTTTCTTTGTATAATTTTAGAGAGTAGGCATGCTGTATAAGAACCTCAACTTCCCCAAAGCTGGGGGAGGAAAATATTCTAGCAATTACATTTTGTTGCTATTGTATATTTCAGACTTCGGCAATAAAATCTATGTTCTTTCTTTTATTTGCATGTTGATGTATTGTTGATCATGTGATTCTATTTCCATAGATCATTACCTCGCCTAAGGGGGTAGGCCCCCCTCCTTAGTCAGGTATTTCATCTAACAATAGGATTAGAAATTAGCATTTTAATTATGTTCACTTTATGTTGGAAATTATTTGTTCTCAATGGATGTAACTCCAGATTCATAGATTCACTCACATACTGTAGACGTTTTTCCGATTTGTTGTCATTCTAGAACTGTAGTATAGTTTATTTGATTTCATATTCAATCTATATTTCAGTTTATTGCAATTCCAAATGCATCGAACAGAGTTGCGACTCATGTGTGGTTTGGTTTTCTAGTGTTAAAATATAATTCATATTCTTGTGAAATTACAACCATTCTGTGATTTCCATTGCTGCAATTCATGTCTCTTTAGCTTCGATTATAACAAAGTTTCGTTGCTACAACTCAAGTTGCTAGATTTATTTTCATGTTGCAACTCACGTTGTTGCAACTCTACTTGCAGTTACACTTTGTTTTGATTGCTTTATGATTTGTGATAGCTTTAGTCTCTAATAGCTTGGAATTGATATTGAATGAACAACACTTCATTTTCATAACAAAACAAGATCTTCACCATACTCAAGCAAGTCACCAATAGATCATAACATAAGTTTCAATTTCCGTAAAGCATGATTTCAATTTCCACAAGTGTGATTTCATTTTTCGCAAAGTGTGATTTCAATTCTGGCAAGTGTGATTTCAATTTCCGCAAGCGTGATTTTAATTCTCACAAGTGTGATTTCAATTTTGGCAAGTGATTTCAATTTCCTTCACGTATGCTAATTTCTTTCCTGCAACTGAGGACATATCATAGTGTGGTGGCTTAATTAAAGTATTTTGAATCTTTGAATTGTGAAATTAAAGTGTTACAACGCCATAGTAAAAACAACACTCTTCTTGAATAAATTGTGCATGACAATTCACAAGTTCCATACTAGCCCCAGATTGATAATTAAATGTACAACTCTTCATTTGCTTGATAAGTTAATTAGAAAGTAATTGAAAAGTGCGTCATTTTTGGCGTCGTTGTCGGGGAATTGTAAAAAAGAAGTAGTGTTATTTAGTTGCATGTATTTCTTTTTTGTTTTAGTAGAAGATATCTTATGATTTCTATTCGGTGATTCACATAATACTTTTCTAACTTTTTCTATGCCTAGAAGTAGAGATCAACAAGGTAAATTTATTAGCTCTTCCAAAAACTCAAAAATATAACAATGCAGGTCAATCACAAAAATGGATGGCGAATCATCAACCAAATTATTTATCCCCTACAACAATTTATCTTTCCAGGAAGAAGCCCAAGGCCTTTCCTTAGGAATCATATACTGTACAAGGATCTCTTCACATCGAGCTTCTATTTTAGAGGAGCAGATCAACGAGCAATATCACTCAGAAGAGTTCCCTTTTCTCGAGGAACCTTTGGAAGCAGAGAACAACCCTCAAGAAGAAATGGCTCATGATATTGTCAAGGAGGAACCCATGACTTTTGGATTCCCACTCAAAGAAACAGATGAGGAACATTCCTCATTCACCTCTACCAAACTTTCATGGGTTATCTAAAGAACATTCTGATATATTCCTCTTCGAGTTTGATGTACTTTGAAAAAGCTATGACTATGTGACATATTCCCATAAATTGAATCTCTTTCCCACCACACTTAAGAGCGTTGTGCTATGATGGTTCTCGAGCCTCAAAAAGGATAGCATCTGCTCATGGGACCAGATGACAAAGAAATTTCTAGACAAATACCAAAACTACGACAAAGACAAGGAAAGAAGAGAAGAAGTTTTCAGTATTATGCAACATGAAGATGAGAACCTAGAAGATTACATCGAGCAATTCACCTATAACCTGCAAAGGGAAAAGAAAGGAGACTTGGCTCCTGAAACATGACGTGTATTATTTTTAAGATGAATCTGAGATGATTGTATAGAAATCCTCAACCTTATGGGGGAGGAGACATCTCTTAGCTAGAATATGACATTATCTTGGAACTTTACTGTAAGTATTCCAAAGGCACATCTAAAACAATCAAAGGGTCAAGAGATATATTGGTAAGAACATGAAAATATATTGGAGGAGGAGTAACAAGGGAATAAATTGGGAACATGTTAGAGGATTTTAAAACCAATATACTTAGTTCCCTGAGCTCCCGATTGGATACATTGTAGAAAAATAAGAAACAAGAGGAAATAGAATGAGCATTGGCTATATTTTTCCTGAAGTGTAGAATGAAGCATTTGACGAGAGAATGTTTGTTGGATCAGAGCAAGGTCTGCAAAATATGCAAAAAGGACCATGCTACACATAACTATCCATCCTTTTTTGAACTAAAGGCCATCTATCATGTTGGAACGTATTATTTTATTGTTATACTCTGGGTTCAAAGGTTGGAGCCGCCCTTCTTTCTAAATAAGTAAGAGGTTATAATTAAGCCCAAAAGTCAGATCTCGGGATCTCGCGTATTTCACGATGTACCTACCAAGCCCCAGTATCCCGATGCATGAAATAACGATAAGGTTCAGTTCTAACCATCGTTATCGAGCCTCTAAGTAAATATCATTTGATGTAATCACCTCGTGCTCTCGCGTTTCGGGAGTTACCCATCGAACACTTTCCGAACCTCCGAGATGCAAAGTCTTTTCAAGTAAGTCAGGTAAATATCAAGAGTAATCTTTTAAAACCGTAGTTAGTCTCTTTTGTGATTTTGCGACTTGGTGATTCTTTCCTTAAAACACAACACTTGTGTAACTCCGATCCTAGAAGTCGCGATATTCATTAATTAAGATGGGTTAATTAAAAGCTTAAGTCAAATCACAAATTATAAATAATCTCGCACCATCGCGACTTCGGGCTTTTGGGTCTCAAAGGCTAGAAGCGAAATCGTCCAATACGACGAGCGCCGAAAAGGGGATAAAGTACTGAATGCATGAAATTAAGGGAGCTAAGATGGATTAATTAATGCCTTGATTAGCTTTTAACTATATGATCTATGGATGAAGCTTTTAACATTTCTGCTCTTTTCCCAAGTTACAAGTAGTCAAATATTTATGGCATTTATTTGAATTTCGCTGAAGTGATTGACAGTAAGATCCCACTTATTTGCTAAAATATTTCCATTAAACCATTTAACTGCTCTTTCAACAAGGACTAGTACGAACTTAAGTGTTTAAGCATAGGGTTTTCTTTCATTATCTCAATTTTTCTTTCTACTGTGCACAGAGCTATTTCACTAGGATAAATTTTGTCTGTGTTTTCAATCTTTTGTGACAAGGGATCTAATTGCAAGGTCATACACCATGGCTCCATGAAAATCACCCAAGGCAGACGTCGAGAGCTCATGCCAAGGTTCAAACATTGTTTCTGATACTTCGCCTTGAAGTATCAATACTATTAAAACATGGACGCATATTTCCAATATTATGCATCCTGAGGTGATAAATTGCTCGGATGATTCCTGCGATGAGGATAACGATGACATGTCCACCAAATACAAAATCGTTGTTCAAGCGTAGATGCACAAAATAGTAGCAAGGCCACGACTTCTCCCCTATTATGATATGGTCATATGGGCACTGGACTATGTAGACCTCCTAACCAGAACAATTTTCAACGAACATAGGGAAGCAGTCAGGTCTTTCAGACCAGAGCACCTATAGGAAATATAGAAATTGCCACCCACTCCAAATCGTATTTACAATACCAAATTTTTAGATGAGTTCAAGAATAAGGAATGCGACTAGTTCAGGAAAAAATTATCCGATCTAATCAAAGACTGGGTTTCACACCCTATGAAATTCAGAGCCGATACTCATGGAATTTAATCAATCTTCTCTTTAGAGCCACGGTTCAAGTATGTAGCGATGATGGTCTGTAGACTGTATGGGAAGGAGGACACAACTCACTTTTTCCTCCCATGGGTGCCGCTCATTTATACAGTCGCTGAAGGTTTTTCTTTCGACTGGGCCAAACTGATGTCGGACAATCTCACCAGTCGAATTACTGAATATCGAGTGCATAAATCCAGTGGGAGAACATCTTCATTCTTTATGTCTACCTACATCAAGGACTCTATTTTCTTCATGACACCTTTCCCATTGATGAGCTAGATCTGGACTCCGTCTGATGCTGAGCCTATCCATGTCTACCACTTGAAGCTTTGGGAGAACATGGCCAAAGATTTCATCTATGAGATTTTTAATTGGGTAATGGTACCGATGCATGTTGCTATCTTTGGCCATCCGCCTCCCTGTATTTCAAATAACATCACATCCAAACTGAGTAATGTAGTAGAATGGTATATAGAAGCAAATTATTCATACATCAGCGCTTTCACAACCTCCGTCCCCCCCCATGTTTTTTCGTTATTTCTACCAGAGAAGCTAATATGCCACGAGATCGCCAGGCAAGATGTGCTGGGTGAAATAAGTAAGGAGCTCAATGGATTGTCAAAGAAGGTATGGCCACCCTTCCCCATTCACATTGGGTCATACTCTTTATTAGATTTTGGCCATGCCAAAGCCGAGGCCATGACTTTGGAGGAAATGAAGTTGGTGAACATTGAGTTCAAAAAGCACGACCCAAATAAGGTTGTGAGTAATCACTTGGCGAATTGTGGCATGAAGACATACGAACACGAGGATTCACCCCATGATGAAATCTTTCGAGGTGCGAGGTCCTACTCTGAAGTCTTGAGTCGCATTCAGGCCTTTCCACCCAGAGATATGGCTGATTTCCTCAAATTTGAGGAGCATCGGAAGAGTTGCCTCCCCCACTTTTACAGGGAAAAACCCCAAAGCTTCCAGACGTACAACAGAAAAAATCCAAAGGCTCAAAGAACTCAAGTCCTGGAAAGGAAAAAAATCAGGATGGGATAGAAGAAAAGGATACCTCAGAATAGGGAGCCGAAATCCTCGATCAAGGAGAGAAATACCCAGAGGCAGTTGCGCCAGGCAAGAGGGTACTAAGTCAAGATGAGATACCCTCGCAAAAGGCAGGTGACACCTCACCGACCACATCAAAAGAGCCGGTCACAAACACTACCCCTAAACAATTATCCAAGGAAATTGGCAGTCCAATTTCTGTTATGAAACCCTTACAGTTCACAAAGGGGAATCTCGATGTAGGATGGATTTTCAATGAAGAGGTAATGCCCATTTCTGTGAAAGAGTTACCTCCAAATGATTTTTTCTTTGATAAGAAAAGGAAGTACGTAGTGAAGCAAGAATCGTATCAAAAAGCGGGCGCAGTGGATAAAAGGTTTAAAATCCTGACATAAGGAAATGTCGTAGAAGAGGAGGAATTAAGCGAAGAGATAGCAGGAACACTGGGGGCTTGCGCTACAACCAATCAATACTCATTCAAAAATTTGAAGGCCAGTTGAAATAGAAGAACCTCTTGATCGGTAAGTTGGAAGCTAAGGTGGCTACGGTGGAAGAAAATGCCAGGGATGAGATGAGAAAAAGCCTCGAGCAAGCCCAAATAGTCGATCTGCAGGAGATCAAGAAACTTAGATCTGACCTTGAGCAGGTGTGCTAGTCGGCGCAAATAAGCCAAACGTAGGTAAGCCGGCAGGAGCAACAAATTATAGAATTACAATTGAAATTGGATGTTGCCGAAAACTAGGTTTTAGACATAAAGGTTTTTCAAGCCCAGGCTACTGAAATCTGATAGAAGGTATTAGCTTCTCAACAAGACTTGCTTGCAAAAGTGGGAACCATTCAACATCACTTTCAGATGATATATCAAATGCTAGAAGATATCTCTTTGCGAGAAAGAGAAGCTGGGGCGGCTCGGGTTGCTTTCCAGGATGCTGTGATAGCCACAATGAATGTAGAGGTGGTTAATAGCTCCAAATTATCCATCACAGAACAAACTGGAGAGAATATCTTACTAAAGGCTTGGGAGCAGAATATATCATAGAGCAGGGGAAGAGCTAAGGAGGTGAGAACTTCTTGTGAAGAAACATTCGCCTTGATAAATAAAGATTTGCTAGACCTTGATAAGGAAGGCAGTGTTGGGACACTAGGCAGAATCAATATAGCTAAACACCTGATAGATATCAAGGAAAATGAAGAAAAGGAGCAAGCTGAAATATCCCAAATAAGCCAAGTTGATATGATCCAAGTGGACAAATGGTTAGTACAGTCAAGTCTACAATTGCGGTCTATTGTCACGGAAGATCGACAAGTGGGAAAAAGGTTGCCAGAGTTGGCAAAGAGTTGTTACACCTTTGAGGCCAACAACCAAGAAGAACCTTCCAAGTGGATAGCCCAGTTGGTTGAAAGGTGCGTCAATTGCATTGAGCAGGTGAAAGGGAAGGCTTCTGGTGTTAAATAGCGAAAAATGTCAATCCGTTCTATTTCTAGAGCCAAAAGAGAAAAGAAAGGAAGGCGAACCACCTGCATGGGGGAAGACAAAGAGAGAGGAAATGAAATGCTTCCTTTCCTCAATTGTAATCAAAGGTTTCTAGAACGAATGGAATTTGAAGTGTTTTTTAGGCTTGTATAAATAGGCATTTTGAAGAAAAACCAAAGGGGGGCTTTTTCTTTTGGTAGATTGTAATAGAGAAATTTTCCATCTCCAGGAATAAATAAAAAGAGAATTGAAGACTCCATATTATGTCAAGATTGAGTTATGTGCTTTCTTTGGTTATTTCATGCTTCATGACATTTTTATATGCATCTTTGATGAATGCTTTGACTACAATTTGATACAACCTGTACTGTGGCAATCACGTTTTAGTTATCTAATTATTTGTAGCTTTTCCTCTGTATCGTCTATTAGCAGGTACAAGACCTGTGGATTACTTAGATCGCTATATTTTACGCTTCATTAAAGTGTTTCTCTTCTTCTGTTACAGCGTGAGATTCCTCTCGAAATGATGCCTCACATTGTCTGACAACTTTATGTTTTCTTTCGTTTCATACATGGTTCCAAATTTTTAACTCAGTTACAGAAGACTGCCTTCAATTTGTTAAATTATTAATTTGTCTCACAGGATTTCTTTTTCTCTCATCTAAATAAAAAAATTGAATCAACAACTCAAAAAAACAACAACCTCTTAAATATTTGTTCCTTAAATGACTATCCCTGTTGCAAGGCAACCTCACATAGAACTCGACCTATCAGACCAAACCAACATCTCCTTAAACCTATTTGACACTATCCTAAGAACTGCAACCACCCGGGTCGAACTAGAACGTTCGTGGGAAGCCATTGAATGAGACATAATCACATAAGAACAAGTGGAAGTTAGACACAAACAACTTAGAAATCAACTATAGTTTCTCTTCCAGTTGTTTGTTCCTTCCCTTATATTTTACCCTTTTCTAGATGCTTAGACTCTATACTTCCTAGCCTTAAGTACAGACTCTGGAACAACATCTTTTTGGCTTCGTCGGGGACAGAGAATCGTAGTCACTTTCCCCTAAGAGACCGACATTTCCAAGTTTCATTTTTTGATAGTGAACAAAGAGTGAACACCTTGTTAAGGCTAAGCCTTTATCATTCACTTGGGGAATCTACTTTTAAGTAAGCTGGCATCCTTTCAAAGGAACACCAAACAAAACCCAGATGGTAAACAGACCATGCCAGTTTCTGACACTAAAAAAATACTAAAACCAAGGGCTCTTTTCAAACAAAACGTTGTTGTTTACCGACCCAAGTCTACTCAGTCATAAGATAAGACCTTTCTTGAACCTTCATCCTCGTGAGAACCTTCTCTCGAAAAAAATCGAACAGTACTATCGAAGTCGAGACCCTAAAGTTCGAGCAAATCCTACCCAAGATTAAGACCAAAACCTCTCCGATTACCTCTTACGTTAGTAGAGGTGACACGCCTGTCGTAAATCTCAACCCTATCGATATCCCATCGACTCTCAATATAAACCTCTCTGTCACTCAAGGCCTCAAAGAAGTTTCCACGCCCATGAACTCGACACCGGTGGGCTCACCCATTTTTATATCTTGCAAGTCAGAGGAAGTGAGTCCTCGTTTACCCTCTCCCTCTTTTCCAAGTTTCACCTCCCATGGTAAAAAGTTCCACGATTTGTTCCCCCTCGACCCCGGGGAAGCTAGAGAGTCACTATACATATTTGCCAACCCTCTTTATAATGCACCGATTTCCTCTCCTAGGTCATCCATGGCCGCCACCGGAGGAGGATCAGGGGGAGCAGGAGGTCAAGGCCAACAACCTCTCCCCAGGTTTTTCACCAAAGTGGCCACTAGATACGCTCCCTTGGTCCTTCTTGTACCCCTCCATGATTTACCTGAAAACTATATGAAAAAATTACCCAAGTTCACAGGAGAAGGGGATCTGACCGCAACTGAGCATATCAACTTCTTCGATCAATTCACTGATATTCTAGGACTCGAACATGAGGACGTGTATTCCCATTTGTTTGTCCAAACCTTCAAGGGACATGTAAGAACTTGGTTTCGGAGCCTGCCCCCAGGTTCAATATTATCCTACGATGCGTTAGAAGACCTTTTTCTCAAACAATGGGGAGAAAGAAAGGATCATTTATACTATTTGATTGAGTTTGAGTCTTTAAGTAAAAAGGGATCTTAAACTGTTATGGAATTTATCCAAAGATTTAACAAATTGTACAATAAGATCCTTGTTGAAGTTAAACCGTCCCAACCTGCAGCCAAGGTAACTTTCGCAGGAGCTTTTGAACCCAATTTCGCTCTACTATTAAAAGAAAGGAGAGGGTCAGACTTAACCTGAATGCAATATGATGCTGTGGAAATTGAGTCAAACATGATGGCTTCGGGTAAATTAAAAACGAAGATCAAAACGAGAAACAGGGAAACCAAACGTTTTAGAGAAAAAGCAGGTCCCTCTGGATCTGGAAGGTCCTCATATGACAAAATGGATGACATGGCTAGGATAATAAAAGAGCTATCAAACAAAATCTCAAGAATGGAGCTAGACCAATCCAAATCTGATCAATTCGTTAAGAGAGAATTCAGGAGAAACCCCAATCCTCAGATTCAACATAGACAGATTAAAAATGAAGATCAAAAAATTCAAACACCTCTAAAAAATGAAAGTTTTATTGGAGGAAATGATATGCAAGAGTTTGAGGATTTGGAAGAAGACGTAAATAATTTAGGCGACGACTGTATACAACCTCACTTGATGAAAGAATATTATGAGAAATCTCTAAACATTGGACAATCATCAAGTGCAGATAGTATCCTAAACAATGCTAATGATCTCGCTTATCAAGGAATGGTTGACACCATAATGGATGAGCTCCAACATAAATACAATCTGAGGCCTAAAAACAAACCTGTGTCGACTGCTCAACACAAGAAAATTTTTCCTAGGGGTGAAACATATGAGCCTGTCCAGAGAGAGACCGAGACGTGGAATAACATAGGGGTAGACTCGCAGAATATCAACGTAAAGGAGGTTGAAACCCAAGGGAGAAGAAATAATATAGTTGAAACGCGGACACCTGAAATGCCCAGAACCGTCGAAAATGAAACAGTGAAAACAAATAAGATGGATAGGAAAGAGTCTGAAGTTTCAACCAAGGAAATAGATAAAATTGTGGGAATTTTCTGCCTAGAAAATGAGATAAATAAGATCAAGATACCAATACCTTTGGTCAAGTTGGTGAAGAATCCTGTGTACTGAAAGAAAAGAATCCATGATGATAAATTTTTCATATTTAGAGAGTCAGTCTGACATGATAAATCTGGAAGATGATAAGCCTCATATCACTTTCGGTCCACATTTTGAAGGTGCCAGAGATACCGTCGCCCTCTTCTATATTACCCTGAAAGTGCATGATCGACTGTTGCATAATTGCATGCTGGACTCTAGGGTCTCTCATAACGTAATGGCCAAATCCATTATGGATAGACTAGGTCTCAAAATCACTACACCCTATGGAGATATTTACTCGTTTGATTCAAGGAGAGTTAAGTGCATGGGAACGATCAAAGATTTAGTAGTCTGCCTCACCTAGATTCCAATAAAAATGTCCTAAAATATGTAGTTGTCATTGATATACCCCTGAAGTACAATTTTCTATTATCTAGATCTTGGGGATCCAAGCTCGGGGGATCCCTTCAGCTGGATATGACCTACGCCACAATCCCTATTTTTGGTGGGCAATTCACTCGGTTATACAGGGAAACATGATTGGAATATACGGTAAGTGATCCTCAGAATCCTAACAATTACCCTATTTATATCGCCGATCAAGACCTGGGAAATTGTATTCTGTCTTTTGATGATAGTGAAAATAATTGTACAGAAGAAAGTTATATTGATGAAATCGAAACTGAAAAGACAGCTAAAAATATGTATAGCACTGGAACTTGGAAAATGTTTTTCAATGGTGCTTCGTTGTCTGAAGGAGTAGGAGCGGGCATGCTTTTCGTAGCACCTGAAAATGAATTTGTCATCCCTTTCTCTTACAGGCTACAGTGGGACATAGACTACATAAACAATGTATGTGAATATGAAGCTCTAGACTTGGGACTGGAAGTTTCCAAGAAGCTAAACATAAAGAACTTAGAGGTCTATGGGGATGTAGAACTGATTATGAAGTAGGTAATTCGACAGTACCAGGCCAAGCACCCGAGACTGAGGTCCTACATAAATTGTTTCTGGGATCTAATGGAAAATTTATTTTCATCGGTAAAGGTTCATTTCATCCCACGAGATGAAAACCAGCAAGTCGATTCATTGGCCAAAGCAACATCGACTTTCACACCCCCTACTGCTTTCAAATTAAAATACCACATAGAGGTAAGGCACATACCATCCATACCAAACAACACACAACATTGGCAGGTATTCGAAGATGACGAACAAATCAAAAATTTTATGGAAATGGTGGATGATTTCTCTGAAACTCACATTGACCAGGAAAACCAAAATGACCATACTTGGATTATGCAGGAAGGGGAAGAGCCTCAGGAGTTCCAAGAAAAAATCGCAAATCATTGCATGCTAGTGTTAAAAAATAATCAGATCCCTAAGGGCCTAATACCTCTGGAAAGGTTGTTTGACCAAAATGACATGCCTCTGAAGTCTACCTTGCAGCCCCAACCAGAGGAGGTCGAAGACTATGACGTAGGCACCGCTAAAGAACCTAGTATAGTGAAACTATCAAAGTACCTTCCTCCCGAGATGAAAAACAAGTATGTAGACTTACTCGAGAGGTACAAGGATGTTTTTGCATGGACTTACGATGAGCTGAGAACCTACGACACCTCTATGATCGAACACAAGATACCTTTGAAACCGAGAGTTAAACCATTCATATAGAAGCTCAGAAAAATCAACCCCATTTTATTGCCCGTGGTCTAAAGAGAAGTGAAAAATCTCTTAGACGAAAAAATAATCGTGCCTCTTAGGTACTCTGACTGGGTGGCAAACCTAGTCCCGATCAGGAAAAAGAGTGGGGAAATCAGACTGTGTGTAGATTTCAGAAACCTAAATAAATCATCTCTCAAGGACAATTATCCTCTACCTAAGATGGATCATGTCTTAGAAAAGGTAGTTGGTGCTAATAGAATGTTGATGATCGATGGGTTTTCAGGTTACAATCAGATCACAACCAATGAAAAGGATAAGGAAAAAACCACTTTCACTACGTCTTGGGGTACATTCATGTATGAAAAAATTCCTTTTGGTTTTATGAACGCAGGTGCCACCTTCTAGAGAGCTATGGACATCGCCTTCATTGGTGAAAGAGACAGATTCATGGTTATTTACCTCGATGACCTGACTGTGTTCTCTAAATCTGACGAAGACCACCTGATACACCTCTAACAAACGTTCGAGAAATGCCGAAAGTTTGGTTTGTCCTTGAACCCCAAAAAGTCTCATTTCACGATGCAAGAAGGTAAACTCTTGGGCCATTTTATGTCTTGGGACGGAATTAAAATCGATCCTAAAAGGGTTGAAGCTATATACACCATAAATATTCCTAGAAACGTTAAAGAAATTCAGTCTTTTTTAGGAAAAATATTTTTTTTGAGAAGGTTCATTCTGAATTTTGTTGAAATTGTGAAATTGATCACATATATGCTCAAGAAAAATAGCACAGTCAAATGGACGGCTGAAGCCAGTGTGTCATTTGCCCAGATAAATAAATTTATAAGTGAAACACCTGTACTAGTGAGCCCTGACTACCTGAAGGAGTTTTTGATTTTCTCATTCGCATCTGAACACACAATTGTGGTTGTACTCCTCCAAAAAAATGAGGAAGGTTTCGAGCAACCGATAGCATTCTTCAGTAAAAGTCTTAGAGATGCCTAATTAAAATATGATATAATGGAAAAACAAGCATACACTATGGTAAAGGCACTAAAATATTTCAGGAATTACGTGCTACACTCCAAGGTGATAGCATATGTACCTACCTATGTTGTAAAAGACATATTGGTACAACCTGATAGTCATGGAAAGAGGGGTCGGTGGCTCGCCAAGATTCAAGAATTCGATCTAGAAGTGAAGCTGAAAAAACTGGTAAAAGGACAAGGTTTGGCTAAGCTCATGGCTAAAATGAATTTCCAAGCACTTGGGATAAATAACCTACAGGAATATGAAGGAGATGTGGACATAGATGCTTTCAATGACCAAATATCTGCGACCGAAATCGAAGAGAGGTTTGTTTCATCAAGCTGGTATAAAGACATAGTCTCCTACTTATTGACCTTGAAGTGCCCTGCTGATCTATCTCCATTTAAGCCCAGGAAACTAAAGATGCATGCAGTGAAGTACTGTATATACGAAAGAAAATTGTATTGGAAGGACCCATTAGGCTTCCTACTGGTTTGTCTAGTGGAATCTGAAACAGAAAATGTCACAAACAAATTTCACGAAGGGGTATGTGGAGGACATCACGCGTGGAGGGTGATAGCTTATAAAATCATGAGAGTGGGATATTATTGGCCTAGGCTATTCTTAGATGTCAATGCCAAATTCAGAGCCTACAACCCTTGTCAGTTGTTCATAGGCAAACAAAAACTCCCAACTCTACCTCTGGTCTCGGTAAAAGTAGAAGCCCCCTTTCAACAATGGGGATTGGATTTATAGGCGAAATCAACCCACATTCCAGTGCTCAACATAAATGGATCCTAACTGCCATGGATTACTTCACCAAATGGGTGGAGGCCATTTCAACTAGAAAGGTGACTGATTCAGTGGTTATAGATTTCCTGGAAGAGAACATACTGTCCAGATTCGGCTGTCCCTGAAAGATAGTCACGGACAATGCCCAGGCATTCAAGTCTATGGAAATGGTTAGTTTTTGCCAAAAATATAACATCGTATTGGGCCACTCCACCGCATATTACCCTCAAGGAAATGGGTTACCCGAATCATCAAATACAAGTTTAATTACCATAATTAAGAAAGTGCTGAGTGAAAACAAAAAATCTTGGCAAGTGCATCTCAAGTACGCTTTGTGGGAAAATCGGATAGGCACAAAGAAATCTATTGGCACTTCACCTTTCTAACTGGTATACAGGACTGACGTGGTACTACATATAAATCTAGCGCTCCCTGTGATGAAGCTCTAGAAAGATGAGAAAGAAGAGCCAAACCATGTCACAGGAAGAATAAATCAGTTGATTGAGGTCCAACAGCACAGGACCAAGGTGGACGAAAACATGCATAAATACCACAACAACATGAAAGCATTGTTCGACCATAAGTATAAAAACATAGACTTCCTCCTCGACGATTTGGTTTTGAAATGGGACGCTAGAAGGGAAGACTCGACAAAACATGGTAAATTTGATCATATCTGGTATGGATCGTTCAAAGTCTCAGCTTCTTAAGGGACAAATTAATTTCTGTTAGAGAATTTGGATGGTAAAATCCTTAACGCCCCTATCAATGGGCATTATTTAAAGCACTATATGCAATAAATGAGTTCTGAATCTCCATTTTATATACCGGTTTGTGTTTTCTGCTTTTTATAGCTTTTCAATAAGTTCACTTTCATCGAAAATAAAATAGGTTAGTGATTTCCTAGAAGTAGAGATATGAAATTTCCAACACATCGAATCCCATAAATCTTGAAGGGCCTGTTACTCTTCATGTTGTTCCTTACAGGATTCCGTCTTACAACCCAAACAACAAAAGGAGAAAACAGACAGTCATGTATCAGGAAATTGACTCACCCAGAATAGGTGACAAAATTTTCTAGAAGATAACGAAATGGAAAGGTGAAGGTATGAATTTTCGAAGTATCTGGGTTTTCAAACTAATATCACTTAAACGTAGCATGGTCTCACGAGTATGATATATTCACCTGACATGTCTTTAAAAGAACAACTTTTACTGTGGGTTCTAAAAGGGCTCACCAAAAAAAAAATAAAAAAAATAGAAGGGTTTCCAAGAGTCAGGATTACGTGTCAATGTCCGATTTTTTGAAGTCCAAAGCCTTCTCCTTTTTCCTTTTCATCCCTGGCATTCTCTCCTTAAGCTCTGACACCTTCCCATACCCTCCACAGAGGAAGAAGAGGTTACTCTTTAGTTTTGTAAACTGGTGAATGAATCTTAGAAAATAAGTTGGCCTTCATGACTCCTCGGTCTCCTACTGAAATGAAGCTATGCATAGGTTCATCCTAACTCTCTTAGGTCTTTTAATAGGTTTCAAATGGTTAATACTTGCTCAGAGGAAGACACCTGGAAATAAATTCTCCCATAAAATTCCTGCAAACTAGGATGTTTTGAAGGTCAAGAGAAAGTTGGTCCAGAGTGCTCAAAGCAAGGTGACATACCACTGTAGCGAATATTACACAGATATCACCCCTAGTATACTTTATACCAAATTGATTTCAGCCACTTCATATTCCAAAAGTAAAATATAAGAAAGATGGTGAAAGGAAATTCATAATTGATTGCCCCCATCTTGTCCAAAGAGATGATGAAAGGAAATTCATAAAATGATTTCCCTCATCTCAACAGTTAAACACAAAATCGCAGTTTGGAGTGGTGAAAGGAAATTCAATAAAGGGAACCAGATAACTTCATCGGGGTACTGAACAGGCTCGCTGGAAGTGAAGAAATATCTAAGATATCTGTAAGGTTGTCATACGTAAATTATATTACACTATGGTAATTATCCGTTTCGAAACTATATCTACAACCTAAGTTCATGCAGGTCTCCCTGATTTAAAACAAGGAATTTGCTTTGTTTTGATGAAAGATAAAACCTACAACACCTCTTGAATTTCCTAAGATCATTTGGACTGTCTTAAGTAAACCCGATGTCAGTCTCAAGAGAAGGGAATTTTTCGAATGGACTGTAGTTGAGTTTAGAAATCATGTCGAGTTTTGAAAGTTTTCCAGAAATAAAGTTGAAACCTCAAAGTTCCCTCTATATCCTCCTTCCAAACAAGTTTCACAGAAGCAGGTTAATGAATCCATTTACCCAATGTAGGAACTTGGCCTACTATTCTTCCCGTCCCGCAAGGAGACGATATCCCTAGTTGGAGCCTATGTTGGAACTTATTATTTTATTGTTATACTCATGGTTCAAAGGTTTGAGCCGCCCTTCTTTCTAAATAAGTAAGAGGTTATAATTAATCCCAAAATCCGGATCTACAGATCTCACGTATTTCATGATGTACCTACCAAGCCCCGGTATCCTGATGCGTGAAGTAGCGATAAGGTTCAGTTCTAACCACCATTATCGAGCCTATAAGTAAAGATCGTTTTATGTCATCACCTCGTGCTCTTGCATTTCAAGAGTTACTCGTCGAACACTTTTCGAACCTCCGAGATGCGAAGTCTTTTCAAGTCACTCAGGTGAATATCAAGAGTAATCTTTTTAAACCGTAGTTAGTCTCTATCGTGATTTTGCAACTCGGTGATTCTTGCCTTAAAACGCAACACATGTGTAACTTCGATCCTCGAAGTCACGATATTCATTAATTAAGATGGGTTAATTAAAAGCTTAAGTTAAATCACAAATTATAAATAATCTCGCACCATCGCGACTTCGGGCTTTTGGGTCTCAAAGGCTAGAAGGGAAATCGTCCGATACGATTAACGCCGAAAAGGCGATAAAGTACTAAAAGCACGAAATTAAGGGATCTAAGATAGATTAATTAATACCTTGAGTAGATTTTAACCGTACGATCTAAGGATGAAGCTTTTAACGTTTCTGCTCTTTTCCCAAGTTACAAGTTGTCAAATATTTATGGCATTTATTTGAATTTCACTGAAGTGATTGACAATAAGATCCCACTTATTTGCTAAAATATTTCCATTAAACCATTTAACTGTTCTTTCAACAAGGACCAACACGAACTTAAGTGTTTAAGAATAGGGGTTTCTTTCATTATCTCAGCTTTTCTTTCTACTGTGCGCAGATCTATTTCACCAGGATAACTTCTATCTGTGTTTTCAATCTTTTGCGACAGGGGATCTAATTGCAAGGTCATACACCATGGCTCCACGAAAAGCGCCCAAGGAAATCGTCGAGAGCTCAGGCCAAGGTTCAGACATTGTTTATGATACTTCACCTCGAAGTATCAATACTATTAAAACATGGATGCATATTTCTAATATTCTGCAACCCGAGGTGATAAATTGCTTGGATGATTTCTGCGATGAGGAGAACAATGACATGTCCACCAAATAAAAAATTGTTGCTCAAGTGGAGATGCACAAAATAGCTGTAAGGCCACATATTCTCCCCTATTATGATATGGTCAAATGGGCACTAGACCATGTATACCTCCTGACCAGAACGATTTTCAACAAACAGAGGGAAGCAGTCGGGTCTTTCAGACCATAGCACCTACAAGCAATGTATAAATTGTCACCCACTCCAAATCGTATTTACAATACCAAATTCCTAGAACAGTTCAAAAAGAAGTAATGCAAGCAGTCCGGGAAAAAATTATCCGATCTAATCAAAGACTGGGTTTCACACCCCGCGAAATTCAGGGCCGATACTCGTGGGATTTATGCAATCTCTTCTTTAGAGCCACAGTTCAAGTATGTAGCGATGATGGCCTGTAGACTGTATGGGAAGGAGGACACAACTCACTTTTTCTTCCCATGGGTGCCGCTCATTTGTACAGTTTCTGAAGGTTTTTCTTTTGACTGGGCCAAACTGATGTCGGACAGTCTCACCAGTCGAATTACTGAATATTGAGTGTAGAAAGCCAGCGGGAGAACATCTTCATTCTTTATGTCTGCCTACATCATGGACGCTATTTGCTTCATGAAACCTTTCCCATTGATGAGCTGGAGTTGGACTCTGTCTGATGCTGATCCTATCCATGTCTACCACTCAAAGCTTTAGGAGGACAAGGCCAAAGATTTCATCTATGAGATTTTTAATTGGGTAATGGTACCGATGCATGTTGTTATCTTCGGTCATCTGCCTCCCCGAATTTCAGATAACATCACGACCAACCTGAGTAATGTAGCATATTGGTATATAGAAGCAGAGTATTCATACATCAGGGTTTTCCACACCTCCCTTCCCCCCCATGTTTTGCAGTTATTTCTGCCAGATAAGCTAATATGTCACGAGATCGCCAGACAAGCTATTCTTGGTGGAATAAGCAAGGAGCTCAAAGGATTGTCGAAGAAGGTATGGCCACCCTTCCCCATTCACATTGGTTCGTACTCTTTATTATATTTTGGCCATGCAAAAGGTGAGGCCACAACCTTGGAGGAAATGAAGTTGGTGAACATTGAGTTCAAAAAGCACGACCCAAATAAGATTGTGAGTAATCACTTGGTGAATTGTGGCCTGAAGAGATATGAACATGAGGATTCACCCCATGATGAAATCTTCTGAGGTGGGAGGTCCTACTCTGAAGTCTTGAGCCGGATTCAGGCCTTGCCACCCGGAGATATGGCCGATTTCCTCAAATTTGAGGAGCATCGGAAGGGTTGTCTCCCCCTAATTTTATAGGGAAAAACCACAAATCTTCTAGACATACAACAGACAAAATCCAAAGGCTCAAAGAACGCAATTCCTAGCAAGGAAAAAAATCAGGAAGGCACAGAAGAAAAGGATACCTCGGAACAGAGAGTCGAAATCCTCGATTGAGGAGAGAAAAACCTAGAGGTAGTTGGTAGTTGCGCCAGGCAAGCGAGTACCAAGTCAAGCTGAGATACCCTCGCAAAAGGCAGGTGACACCTCATTGAACAAATCAAAAGAGCATGTCACATACACTACCCCTAAAAAATTATCCAAGGAAATCGACAGTTCGATTGTTGTTACCACACCCTTACAGTTCACAAGGGGGAATCTCAATGTGGGATGGATTTTCAATGGAGAGATAACGTCCATTTCTATGGAAGAGTTACCTCCAAACGGATTTTTCTTTGATAAGAAAAAGAAGGTCGTAGTGAAGAAAGAATCGTATCAAAAAACAGGTGCAGTGGCTAAAAGGTTTAAAATCCCAACAGAAGGAAAGGTCGTAGAAGAGGAGGAATTCACTGACGAGATAGCATGAACACTAGGGTCTTACACTATAGCCAATCAGTACTCAGTCAGAACTTTGAAGGCCCGGTTCAAACGGAAGAACCTCTTGATCGGTAAGTTGGAAGATAAGGTGGCTATGACAGAAGCAAATGCCAGGGATGAGATAAGCAAAAGCCTCGAGCAACCCTGAATAGCCGATCTGCAGGAGGTCGAGAAAATTAGATCTGACCTTGAGCAGGTGCACCAGTCAGCGCAAATAAGCCAAACACAGGTAAGCCAGTAGGAGCAACAAATTATACAGTTACAATCGAAATTGGATGTTGCCGAAAACCAGGTTTTAGACATAAAGGTTTTTCAAGCCCAGGCTACCGAAATCCGACATAAGGTATTAGAGGCTCAACAAGACTTGCTTGAAAAAGTGGGAACCATTCAACATCACTTTCAGATGATAGATCAAATGCTAGAAGATATATCTTTTCAAGAAAGAGAAGCTGGGGCAGCTCGAGTTGCTTTCCAAGATGCTATGATAACCATAGGGAACGTAGAGGCGATCAATAGCTCCAAATTATCCATCGCAGAACAAACCAAAGGGAATATCTTACTAAATTCTTGGGAGCAGAATATATCAGAGAGCAAGGGAAGAGCTAAGGAGGTGAGAACTTCTTTTGAAGAAACATCTGCCTTGATAAATAAAGCTTTGCTAGACCTTGATAAGGAAGACAGTGCTGGGACACTGGGAAAAATCAATATAGCTAAACACCTGATAGATATCAAGGAAAATGAAGAAAAGGAGCAAGCTGAAATATACCAAATAAGCTAGGTTGATATGGTCCAAGTGGACAAATGGCTAGTACAACCAAGTCTACAATTGCGGTCTATCATCACAGAAGACCGACAAGTGGGAAAAAGGTTGGCACAGTTGGTGAAGAGTTGTTACACCTTTGAGGCCAACAACCAAGCAGAGCCTTCCAGGTTGATAGCCCAGTTGGTTGAAAGGTGCGTCAATTGCATTGACCAGGTGAAAGGGCAGGCTTCTAGTGTTAAATAGTGATAGGTGTCAATCCGTTCTATTTCTGGAGCTAGAAGAGAAAATAAAGGAAGGCGTTCCACTTGCATGGGGGAATACAAAGAGCGAGGAAATGAAACACTTCCTTTCCTCAATTGTAATCAAAGGTTTCTAGAACGAATGGAATTTGAAGTGTTTTTTAGGCTTGTATAAATAGGCATTTTGAAGAAAAACCAAAGGGGGGTTTTTCTTTTGGCAGATTGTAATAGAGAAATTTTCCATTGCTAGGAATTAATAGAAAGTGAATTGAAGACTTCATATTCCATCAAGATTGAGTTATGTTCTTTCTTCTGTTATTTCATGCTTCATGACATTTTTATATGCATCTTTGATGAATGCTTTGACTGCAATTTGATACAACCTCTACTGTGGAAATCATGTTTTAGTTATCTAATTATTTGTAGATTTTCCTCTGTATCGGCTATTAGTAGGTACAAGATCTATGGATTACTTAGATCGCTATATTTTACGCTTAATTAAAGTGTTTCTCTTCGTTTTCTTTTTCTGTTACAGCGTGAGATTCCTCTTGAAATGATGCCTCACATTGTCTGACAACTTTATGTTTTTCTTTCGTTTCATACATGGTTCCAAATTTTTAACTCAGTTACAGAAGATGACCTTCAATTTGTTAAACTATTAATTTGTCTCATGGGATTTCTTTTTCTCTCATATAAATAAAAAAATTGAATCAACAACTCAAAAAAACAACAACCTCTTAAATATTTGTTCCTTAAATGATTGTCACTGTTGCAAGGCAACCTCACATAGAACCCGACCTCTCAGACCAAACCAACATTGCCTTAAACCTCTTTGACACTATCCTAAGAACTACAATCACCTGGGTCGAACTATAAAGTTCGTGGGCAACCATTGAACAAGACATAATCATGCAAGAACAAGTGGAAGTTAGACACAAAAATCTTAGAAATCAACTATAGTTTCTCTTCCAGTTGTTTTCTCCTTCCCTTATCTTTTACCTTTTTTTAGATGCCTAGACTCTATACTTCCTAGCCTTAAGTACAAACTTTGGAACAACATATCAAAAAGATGAGGAACCAGAAAAATTGTGCTACGTCTCTCAAAAGCGACCCTGGCATCATAAACCTCAAGGTATGATCTAATATCAATCTCAATATTTCAATTCATATTGGAATAACCATTCAATTCAATATTCTTCTCAACCATGGGGTATGCCAACTCAACAATGGGTAGCTCCTCCTCCCAACCAATTATGGCAATAAGGATGGAGAAATCCCACCATGGGAGAACCCCAACAACTTATGACACAACCACCCATGAAACTTCTTCCTCCTCCCTAGATGCATGCATCTACATGCACCCCTCCTTGACCAAAACTACTTGCACAACCAATACCTAACCTAAATAATGGAAGACTAGGTCAACCAACACAAGCCATTGGACTTACAACCTACCCTACTTACTCCATCTCTTCCCTAGACTGTAATGGCATTCACTTTAGATCCGGGAAGACTCTAACCAAGGACTAACTTCACATTATCATTGAAGATCTAAATGCAAAGGTTTGAAATGAAGAATCGAGACAAAAACAATCTCATGTACCTTCAAAAGATGAAATTTTCCACCCTGCACTTTAGGACCCACCCTATCCTAAAATGATAAATCAAGACAAACCTTCTACACTGTTATAATAATAGGTGTGCTTGTTTCATCGTAGACAATATAGAAATATTGTCACCCAACCATAGGCACAACGACCACCCCCGAGCACCTTAACCTTGACAAAAAAAATAATTCTAGAAGCAAACCCTAGAACCAATAGCCAACCAAGGTAGCGTACCTCTCTCCAAAGCTAGCGTACCAAGCAAAAATTCCAAACCATAACCAAGAAGAAAGTCCAACCATAACCAAATACCAATTCACCACTGCAACAACTGCATCTCTCCTCCAGTCATGCACACCACTTGTCCTTATGCAGTTGTGAGAGTGAGTGTGACAAATGAGATCTAGCACCCTCTTATTTATAGTCCTCCAAGTGACATAACTGGGCTGAATTCTACTTCTAGATGATAATAATTTAATATAAATTATTATCTTGAGCCGAATTATCTTCTAAGGTTATTTCCTTTTCTTCTAGGGTTTCTCTTGCTTCCCAAAATATTATAGAATCATCAAAGGTTACACGTGGAGGTTAATACCTCTCGCATCTACCATAATATCAACACTCCCTCCTAGATAGGGAGGTATTTAAGGAAATGGTATTGAGCACAAATAGACCATTCAATCGGTAGCATCATCATAGCCACACATGTTATCTAATAATCAAATCACGAGCACCATCATCAATATCCAACTAGATAGTCTCTATGGAAATTAGAACAATTCCATCCAATAGAACACAACTATGTCTATTCATAGTAGTATACAAATTCTATCTAGTGGTACACAACCACTCCTGGTAGCACACGACTACTAACCAATGACACATAGTCACTACTAGTGGATCACATCCACCACAGTAGCATACAACTACTATCCAAAGACATACAATATACACAACAATCATATCATCTGATATCAACAATGTCATGATACGAACTGAATCATCTGCGCCAGTCTTCCACTCACATCTGTGAGATATGGAAGAGAATATGCACTCGAAAATTTAAACACTTTCCTTGGGTTTTATGGACTATTCGTCTCAAGCATAGAAGAATAATTGTTCCTGATTTATGAACTTGGACCATTCAACCTAACTAAGCCATTCTTCTGGCATGATTCACAGTGAAAACTGAAGAGAATGCGTCTTCCCTAGGGAATGACTGTCCCTAATTCCTGAACCTGGACTAGTCAACCTAACTAGGCCATTATTCCAGCAGGATTCACAGTGAAACCTGGAGAGAATGAGTCCACCCTGGCGAATGACTGTTTGGACCATTTCCTATAGAAATGACCATCTTGCACCAACCTCCTACATCAAACCATTCTTCAAAACTGCTCACAATTGTGAACTTCGAAAGAATGACTGCCCGGAGAGGTGTCCCATTCTGCTTGACCACTTCTCAGAGTGACTTCCAAGGATAATGGTTGTCCTAGACCATTCCCCCACACTGGACATAAGGGGAATCGTTGACTATGGTACATCAACAATCTATTGGTCCATGACTGACTATTTTGGACAATTTTTCGAACTGGAAAATGATTGTCCATCAAAAATCTTGGACCACTTTCTGGACTGGAAAGTGACTGCCCAACCTAGACCATTTTCCAAACTGGAAAATGACTGTCCATCAATAATCTTGAACTACTTTATGAACTGGAAGGTGACTATCCAACCTGGGCCATTTTCCAAACTAGAAAATAACTATCCATATATCAATAACATATCAGTTCTCCCTCTTAACTTGGGGAGTAATCACTTCCTTTTCCAATAAGGAAGTCATCTCCACGAGTCCCACCTTGTCCCTTAATTATGCATACTTTTCATCATGGATAGAGGCTTTACCAAAATATCTACTATCTGCTCATTAGTGGAGATATACTAGAGAACCACTTCTCCCTTCTAAACTTTATCATGTAGAAAATAATACTTGATCTCAAAGTGCTTCAACCCATCATGGAACACTAGGTTCTATGAGAGATTTACATATCTTTGGTTATCACAATATATCACATTCGAATCCAACACCAGATCAAGTAGTCCAGAAACTAGCTTACATAGTCACATTGCTTTCGTACAAGCATCACAAGATTCGATATATTATTCTTTTTTAGTGCTGAGTGCAACATACTTCTATTTCCTACTAGCCCATGATATCATGGAAAATCTCAACTGCGACATATCCAAGAAGCACGTCTTCTATCATCTGCACTCCCTTCTCAACATGAATTAGTAAGTTCATGCAGTTGTACATCATTGTTTGAGGCATATCTCAATCCATAAGTAATCATCCCACAAAGATATCTCAGGATATTCTTTGTAGCTATCCAATGCTCTTGTCTAGGTTCCACCTGGAACTGGCTCAACATGTTTACAACAAAGCAAATGTTTGGCCTAACAATCATCGAATACATCAAGGAGCCAATCAATTTACCGATACAGGGATGGGTCTACTGGATCATAGTCTCTCAACTTCTTCAGATCTGTGATCATGGGACTTTTCCATGGATTTGTAATCCATTATCCCAGAATTCTGAAGAACCATTTCGATACACTTCCTCTGTCATAGGAATTTTTCACCACGCTTCTATTGTACATGAGAGGCTCTGCACTAAGTTTCTTGAATCCATACAAGTTCTTCTTCCATCTGCATACATGAGTCTCTTTCTGGTATACCTCAAAACCTTGAGTTTTATCTATATATTCTTCTTCTTCAATTACTCTATTGAGAAGAACAATATTTATATCCATCTTATGTAGAATCCAACCCATGGATACTATAAGAGATATAATGTCTCAGCTAGAGGTGTATCTTCTTACTGTAACAAGATATCATCGTAGTCTTCTCCCTCCTTCTGGGAGAACCCTCTAATTCTGAAAGTCACCTTGTATCTATTAATGCTTCCATTCATAATTTCTCACATACATTGTTCTTCATCGTAGCTTCCTTCCATTCCTTTTGTTTGATTGCTTCTAGTGGGTTCAAACCATGTTGGTAGTCTTGTGATTCTCTGTATAATAACTGGTTTAATTGGTTGTTCTGACTTTTCTTTCTTTCTTGGAATTTTCATGTTCTTCCTCATGTTTCTCTTCAATGTTGGAGTCCATGGAATCTTCTATAGGTTCTATTCCCTTCCTTTCTTAAGGTTACAACTTCTTCTTTTCATCGTAGGAACATAAATGTAGATGGACAACCAAGGATATTCAGGGCTTCTTTTCGAAGAAGACTTATTCTAGAGTCAAACTTAGCACATGTTTCTTATCATGGATGCTACTTCTAATGAAGAACATGGGAATATACTTCATAGTATTCACGGGTTCTTTAATAGATCATATCATTGAGGATTAACTCCCTCCTAATCCCAGTTTCATGCCTGGACGAGAAATATACATGCTCTTCTTTTGGAATTCTGCAATCAACTCCCTCCATCTGAGAGAATCCATGCTTATGTATGCATCCTTCTTGCTTTTTGTACATTGTCACAAGTCTATTATAATTTCCTCTTGATTACTGACTTATTTCTGGTCTGAATACTTTAGGGTGTCTTTAATTTTGGTTATGATTGTGGCCCATCTAGCAGTTGTTACTTATGTAGTATCTTCCACAAGAATTATCACCAAAGATTGTCAACGTACTTCATCCTTTTCAGATACATTTCTTGACTAGTAGTCATTGTAATGGAAATCCTTATATTGTTATTCTCCTATAGGTATTTGACCATATTATCTTCTAAGAAATAGATACACATGATATGTACAGGAACCATGTAAACATAGTATGTGCAAGGACTATGCTACAAAAGAATATTGTTAACATGACTAGTAGAAGAAGTTTGCCTCATCCTGATTGAATTTCTGTGAGGTTTCATTTTCTTTGGAAACTATTTCTTCGTGTGTTTCCTTCCTTTTATTTAACTCGGGACATTGGTTCCTGTAGTGACCATATTTTCGACAATTGAAGCATTGTATTTTTCACATATCCTTTTCTTGATTTGGTTTCTTCCTTGAGCCAAACTTCTTCTTATTCATTAATTTCTTGAACTTTGCGGTGTAGGATTGATCATCATATTTCTTTTGGGATTTCTCTTTTGTGCTAATCCTTGATTCTTCTTGTGCACATCAAGTCCAAAGTTCTTCAAATGCGGGATACTCAGTTCTTGTGTTCATGCTTGCGGAAAATGCATCCCATGTCTTGGGAAGGCCATTAAGTACTATATTTACCAGTTCCTTTTCTGAAATTATTTCCTCAATATCTTGTAGTTGATATCTTAACTAAGATATTCTTATAAAGTATGATGTTATGTTGTCATCATTATTCATTTTCATGTCATGGATCTCATTCTTTAGACTCATCACTTGTCCAATATTTTTGACTGAGAAGAGGTTAGTTAGGGAATCATACATCTTCTTAGATGAGTCAAGATGAGAAATGTGTGGTATCAAATGGTCCTTTACGGAGTATACTATGATTCTCTTAGAATTTATGTCATTTTCCTTGAACTTCTCCATAAATGAGACATTCTGAGGTTCCTTCTCTTTTCCCGCTTCAAACTGTGGTTCCATGATCTTGCCTTTCATGATATCCAACACTTTATTTTTGGCAAGGATGAGTTCAATCCTTGTCTTCCATGCTCTGAAGTTAGAACCCCCTTCTAACTTGTTTTCTGGCTTCATAGAGTAATTCATGACTGCTTTGACTTGGTCAACCTTTGACTTTGACCAAAAACTCAAACTTTACACCTTGGCTTGCTGAGAGTACCAGAAGGTGCACTAGGATAGAGTGCACTAGGTTATCCATGAATTTTGTCAAGTGATTCACTTAAGGTGCCTCAACACAAGGGTTATGGTTACATTGCTGCAACAAAACTTTGACTACAACTGCAACTGCAACTGAGCAAATCCTCCCAATCTACCTTCCAGTGGTTAGACTGTCTGAATATAGCATGGTACCATAACCTATTAGAATAATAGTTGTTCTTATTTCACCATAGACAATATAACAATATTTTCACCTAACCATAGGCACAAAGGCCACCCCCGAGCACCTTAACCTTGATAGACAAAATAATTCCAGAAGCAAACCCTAGAACCAATAGCCAACCAAGGTAGTGTACCTCTCTCCAAAGCTAGCATACCAAGCATAAAGTCCAAACCATAACCAGGCAGAAATTCCAACCATAACCAAAGACCAAGTCACCACTTGTCCTTATTCAGTTGTGAGAGTGAGTGTGAAAAATGAGCTCTAGCGCCCTCTTATTTATAGTCCTCCAAGTGACCTAACTGGGCCGACTTCTACTTCTGGAGGATAATAATTTAATATAAATTATTATCTTGAGCTGACTTGTCTTTTGAGGTTATTTCCTTTCCTTCTAGGGTTTCTATTGCTTCCTATAATATTCTAGACTCATCAAAGGTTACACGTAGAGTTTAATACCTCCCGCAACTACCATAATATCAACATACAAAACCTGAGTTTGATTTCTTAGGAGATCTCAAAAATGTGTTTGTCAAAATACCATTATTTCAAGCAATCAAGGATGCACCTATTTATTCAAAGGTGGTACGATAACTTTGTTTGAGGAAGCCCGATAGGAAATGAAAGGATTCGCAAACCATTCATGTCATGGGAAATTTGTCAGACCTAATGATGAGGGGAGTTCTCACGGCTAAATACTTTGACCCTGGCAGTCCAGTCATTAATGTGCAAATTAAAAATACACTTATTACTAACACATTAATCAACCTTGGGACCACCATCAACATTATGACACATGATACCATGCAAGCCTTAGGTCTTACATGCCTTAAGGGAACCCCCACTATCCTTCAACTCGTTGATAGATCAACCATTAAACCAGAGGGCATTCTAGAATATGTAGTGATTTGTGTGGATTCATGTGAATATAGCATTGATTTCATGTTCCTACAACCTAAAACCTCTCTGGGTAGGTATCCTCTAATCCCGGGACGACCGTGGTTGGCCATTGTTGATGCCTACATCGGTTGTCAGTCATGTAACACAACTATTTCCCATGGGACATCCAACAAACAATTAACCCTCTATCCTCTTGCCAAACCCAACATAGACTTAGAAACACCACTTTGGGTTGATGGATAAAAAAGTGATGAAGAGGGGGAATCCCATAAAGTCCTATCCATAGATCAATACCTAGCCATAAGAGAAAAAACAGAGGATGAAGAAATTAATAATTTTATAGCCTCCTTCCCTCCCTCAGGAAACACACATCTTCTTGAGCATATTATGAAACCAAAAACTCAACTTTCCTTAGCCTCAACAAGCATCTCAACCATCAAACATGAACATGTACAAGAAAAATACCAAGGATCCCTTATAGAAACCATAGAAATTATCCCAGGGAAAACCTTGAAAATCAACCAAGGACTAACCGAACAACAAAAAAACTGACTGGTTCAAGTGCTGCAAAAGCATAGTGATGCCTTCGCCTGGGATTACTATGACATGAAGGGAATCCATCCTGAACTGTGTACACATCATATATATATATATATAAAGGAAGGATCCAGACCCATTCTTCAACCTCAATTCCAGATGAACCCGACAATGAAAGACATAGTCAAAGAGGAGCTATAGAAATTGCTTATAGATAACTTCATCTATCTCATTTATAATAGCTAGTGGGTCTCCCCTCTTTTTTATTTCCTTGAAAGATTCAGTGGATACAACCAGATCCAAATCGCCCCTAAATATCAAGAGAAAACAATGTTCACCCATCCTTGGGGGACATTGGCATACAATGTTCTACCATTTGGGTTATGCAACACCCCCGCCACCTTTCAGCGAGCCGTTATAGGTATATTCTCCAATCTAGTTGACGATTGTGTGGAAATTTATATGGATGATTTCACAACATATGGGGACAAATTTAAAGAGGCATTATCCAATCTATAAAAGACATTAATCATGTGCAAGGAGTCAAATGTTTCCCTTAGTAACAAAAATTGTTTCATGATGGAAATTGATGGCATTGTACTAGGACATCACATCTTAGAAAAAGTTATTCAAGTCGACCCAAAAAAAATAAAGGTAATACTGAATTTTCCAACTCCAACTTCACAGAAGTAGGTATGAATCTTTATAGGATATGTTGGCTATTGTCGTAGATTTATTGAAAAATTTCACGTATTTCTCGTCGATTATTTGCTCTACTAAGCAAAGAAATTGAGTTTGTATGGACATAGACATGCCAACATGTGCTTGATGAATGGAAAGTCAAAGTATTTGAAGCTCCTATACTAAGAGTGCCTGATTGGACCCTCATGTTCCACATTTCCACAGACACATCAAGCACCGTTGTCGAATCCATCTTTAGACAACTCGAAGGAAAATAACCATATGCAATTTACTATTCCAGTAAGAATCTCTCACCCGCATAATTGAACTATACAATAACAAAAAACGAGTTTCTTGATGTTATTCATGGAATAAACAAGTTTAGACACTACATTACTGGGTATCCTATCATTTTACACACTAATCATGTTGCTATCAAATATTTAATGAATAAATCTATCACCAATGGTAGGGTCACTAGATGGTTTCTTTTGCTGCAATAATTTGATATTACCATTCTAAATAAACCAAGAAAAGATAATGTAGTTGTTGAATTCCTTTCTAGAATAAAATCTACTGAGAATGAACATCCAATAGAAGATTGTTTTCCAGACGAACACCTCTTTACAGTATCTACTAACTCACGTTGGTTTGTACATATTGCTAACTTTTTGGTTGCAGGAAAAATTCCGCATTATCTGACCTCCAAAGAACGACAAAGTATAGTCAAGAAAATTGAAATATTTTCATGGATTGATGGTTTCCTCTTCTACATTGGGCCTGATTTGATTATCAGAAGGTGTGTACAAGAGGATGAATTCCATGAAATAATCAAATCTTGTCATGATGGGCCATGTGGGGGCCACTTTGTAGATAAAAGGACCAGGTACAAGGGGTATTATTGGCCCACACTTTTCAGAGACACCAAAGAGTATGTGAAGAGGTGCAACAACTGTCAATGCATGGGTAGACCTGTACAAGAAGATGAAATGCCACTACAACCATAGATGGTGTTAGAACCTTTTGAAAAATGGGAAATTTATTTTTTGGGACCAATAAATCCCCTTTCTTATCAACACTCCTACATCCTTGTCTATACATATTATGTTACAAAGTGGAAGGAGGCAAAATCACTCCTAATGGAAACTAAACAGGTATTAGTGGAGTTTCTCCATGAGGAAAGTTTGGTAAGGTTTAGGATACCATGAGAGATAGTGATCAATGAAGGAACTCATTTCACATCATGGCTTGTCATAGATCTGATGGAAAAATACAAAATCAAGCATCGAGTAACAACACCATATCATCCACAGGAAAACAGATAGGTAGAGGGGACTAATAATATACTCGAGGAAATCATCACTAAAACCATCAGATTGCACCTCAAGGACTATTCCGATAGACTCCCTGAAGCTTTATGGGCCTACATAACCACATGGAGGACTACCACATGATGCACAACCTACAAGTTAGTATATGGGAAAACGATGCTATTTCCCATTGCGACAAAAATTTGGACATTGAAGACAACAATACAACTTGGGTTGGACCTATCAGAGGCTCAAAAACAAATATTGATTCAAATCAACGAGTTGGATGAGCTAAGACAAGATTCTCTTCACCAAGCCACAATGATACAACACCAAAGGGCCAAATGGCATGATAAGTTTATCAAGAAAAAGAAATTCAAAGATGGAGACTGGGAATTATTATTTGATTCTAGGTTCAAGGACTTTAGAGGAAAATTTTGCACCAGATGGATTGGTCCATATGAGATTGATACAGTATACGATAGTGGGGCCATCAAACTATGAACCATATATGAATACATAATTCCTCTAATGGCCAATGGAAATAGACTTCACTTATACCATCATCCCCTATCAAAGGAAGAATTCTTGAGAAAAGTGGCAAGCGGTTGTACTGACAGTGATCTATAAATCGTTCAGGATGAACGAGTCCTGACTAGATAGTTTTTGTTCATGCTTTTAAAAAAAAATGTGAAAACCAACATAGCCGACACATCCAAAAAGAAAAAATCTAGAATAAACACGAAGGAAACTTCACAGTTTCCTGATGGTTATGTCAGGATCCTTCTCAATAAATTTTAGAAATATTTATTTTTCTAATAATCTTCTTCTTTTTCAAGATATGTGGGGGAGAACAATGTTGTTGCAATTCATGTCGCTACAATTCTTGTTGGTGCAACTCATGTTGTTGGGATTCCTGTTGCTGTGACTCCCCTTGTTGCAACTCCTATTACTGCAATTCTTGTTGTCGTGACTCCCCTTGCTACAACTCTTGTTGCTGCAATTCCCATTTTCATGACTCCCCTCATTGCAACTCCCTTTTTCATAACTATTCCCTTTGCCGCAACTCCCCTTGTTGCAACTCGTTCCCGCAATCCTTGTTGTTGCAACTCTTGTGCTGCAAATCACATTCTTGCAATTCCCTTCATAGATACCCCTTTCATTCCCTTAATTGTGAACCCACTTGAAACCCTCCTATATTCCCCTTACCTCATTCACTTAGTTGAAAATCCACTTGCAACCTTCCATTTTCCCCAATGCTACTCCCAATTTCCCTCCCTTTTTCAAATCTCAAACCTTTTGTTTTGACTACTGCAACTTAGTTGTTGCAACTCATGTCGTTGCAACTTCATTTGCAACTTCCTTTCATTTTTTCACCTTTTCACCTTTCACCTACACCAACAATGTTGTGACTTCCTCCACCACCATTTGTAGCTTCGTCATTGCAACTCTGGTTGCTGTGACTTCCTCCCTCTAATAAATTTTAGTCGTTTCATTTTGATTGATGCAACTTCATTGTTGTGACTCACATTGCTGCAACTCTGCTCACATATTCCATTTTATTCACTTTCCATACACACCTTTCCTCTCCATCACCTATGCTACATATATTGTCCCCACCATAGATACACACTACCAGTGCTGCAGTTTCGTTGTTGCGACTCACATTGCTACAACTCCACTTGCAACTCTCACTTTGAAGCATCGTCGATGTTGCACTTTCAACTGATGAAACTGACAACGCCGACATTGCAATTCCAGTTAGGACCATTGATGGGACTCCATCCTCTACCATTGTGACTCGATCAACGTCGTACTCATACATATACTCAAGGTAAGATATGATAGGTACACGTTCCTATCAGAATTATAAATAAGAGTATTCTAATGGCATGTGTATGATATCATTCCTCCATAACTGCCACATCAGAGAATCATTACTATAATCATGAATTTCATACCCACCACCATTATTGCTACAACTCCAAACTTACCACCCCATAATTTTCATAGCCCCTACAAACACAAACACTCAGAATTAGTAGAGGAAAGGAGCCATGGGAGGATCATTAATCCACAGAGAGTCGAATAAACTAATGTTGCTTGAGGTTTACGACAACATAAGGAAAATTATGGGACAAGCTAGCTAGATGGATTATGTATTAGATTTGTAGGGATACAATGAAGACATTTCTCTGGAGTTCTCCCTGAATTATAGAACCGATCACTCCACAGTCTCAAGCACACATGTGGAGTTCATTAAGGAAACAATGGCAGAGGTTATTGGCTTATCTTGGACATGAGAGCAGTGGTATAACATAAGAACTTCACAACCAGATGTTCTGAGGCAATTCCTAAATCCAAGAGAGGATTTAGTAAAGAAAGGAATGGTATTTGACCACTGGTCTTTCTTCATCCATGGGAAGACGTGGTCATTTTCATTTAGTGATAATTCACATGTGAAGGGTGTTATGGCACCATTTACATTTAGCACATTCTCCCGCTTGACCATCTACTCCAAAATCAACCGATCAACATGTAGTATTTCTTATTTAGGACATTCCAGACAATGGCAACGCTGGTCCAAAGGGTGAAGAACCCCTAGGGAGGTCGTATCACACCACAACCTTATCAAGTTACTAGTCGAGCATGCACTACAAAAAAAAGGTTTCACATGGAATAACATTGTGCAACCACTAGTTTTCCTTAATGAAGATGAAGTTGTTTCACTTCAGGAAACCGAGTGGGAAACCTCGACACTTCCAGCTCCACAAGAGACCAAGGTTGCAACTCCTCCACCAAAGAACGATGTCCCAGACATGGTTGAAGCAGTTTTTGCAACTCCATACAAGAAAACCAAGAGAAAAATAAGGGAAAAATACCGCCATGATGCAACTCTGGTAGAAGCATATTATGATAGTAATGTGGAAATAACAGCTAACAAACCGCCCACAAAGTGACTTTGAGGGTTTAATAAAAACCAACCTACCATGCCAAATAAATGAAGGACAAATCATGAGTCTACAACTCAATGTAATAAGATAAGAACTACAAATCCCAAGGAACAAGTCTAGGAGGAAGAACAATAAATAGAGGAAGCAAAACCCTCCTCTGCTACACAAAAACCAGAGGATACTCACTTGGATTCCCAAGAGGTCTTGTATGACACAAAAGAACCATACCAAGGCACTCTTGGTGAAGGCCTCAATTCTCTCTCGGTAACATACTCAAATGAAGAAGAGGTGGCAGCCTCCATTGAACCACAAGAACCAGTGGAGAGGCCTACTCAAGAACACACTCTAACACAGGTTGAGGACCCAACACAAGGCAACGAGGAATAAGCCTCTATTATTTTACCAAAAATAACAGAAAACATTTATCCAACACCATCACCCAAGCCTCAAGGGCCATAGATGGAAAATACAGAAAAATCTGGCAAAACAAAATATAGAGAGGACCTGGAAGTCCTCATTGACACAAGAATGAGCCTACTTGAAGGAAACAAATAGGAAAAGATGCCACTAGTTGGAAAACAAAAATGACACTTTTGATGAATCAAATGCTACTACTCTAGAAGACAAGTAGGAAATGGATCCAAAGTCCCCTACCATCACATAAGAACCAATAAGAGGACCTCTTGGGTAACAACCTACCCATTCACCAGAAGAACAAACAGTAGAAGAGGTCCCACCAGGCAATGAATCATATGATGCACCAGACCATGGTCTACAAGAACCATAGACAAAGGTTTCTACCCCATAAAAAAAGGACCACTCCAAGATGGGTAAGAATTCCCCACTCTCTCCCTATTTATGCCTCTTTAGTGAGAGAAAACAAACTATTGAGGATGAAAAATTTGAAGCTTAATATCAATTTGAAAATGCTCAGAGAAGATCTTGAGAATCATAAGGCACCTAAGAAATCAGTGCCTTAACCAGCTCACAAGAAAGAGGTGAGCCTAAAGAGACAAAAGAAGTCGTTGTATAGGCTACATATTTTATTGTAATTGATAAATCCACTCAGACAGAGATAGAGACAGAACAAAATAGAGAAGTTCCAGTAGAAGAGGATATCAATGAGGAGAAGGGGGGAATAGAGGAGTTAACATGTGGTATCAAGGACCCCTAGGGTCACCTTGACTTCTCTAACACTGAGTGATTGTGGTTGCATGGGGACATGAAACAATTTTGGGTTGGGGGAGATGACGGGTGCCTAAAATGACATATTTTCAGCACTCATTTATACCTTTTTGCTTACCATTTTCCATGAATCACTTCCCTTTTTGATACTTCCTTTATCTAGTTCACCTCACTTATCACTAAGGTATGAATCCTTATCCATATGTTGTTATTTCATTATTTTTGCATAATTCTTACAAGGAACTCGTTACTTTCTGTTACTAATATCGCTACACATGAGAATACAATAGTTGCAACATCTCAAAGTGGATGCAACACTTCTTTGATACAACTCCAAGTGATGCAATTTTGAGCGCAAAGCAAATTGTTGTGATTCCAGGCATAAACCAACTACTGCAACTCAAGGTTCATACATAGTTTCTGCAACTCCAAACAAACCGTTGCAACTCCGAGCACACTTTTTGTTGCTATGACTCCAAGCAAATCTCACCAACACAATAGTCAATGTTGCAACTGACACTTGGGAAGAAATGTTCATGGAGAATGGGGACATGAGGCAAATGGGCGATTAAAGGAGAAATCAATTTTCCTACTGAGTCAACACATGCTCAATTCCCACTAAAGTTTGATATAATCTTTGTAATTTTATGCACAACTGGATTCCCACGGTTTTCCATCCGTTGCTTTGTATAATTTTAGAAAGTAGGCATGTTGTATAAGAACCTCAGCTTTCCTAGAGTAGGGGGGAGGAAAATACTCTAGCAATTACATTTTGTTGCTATTGTATCTTTCAAACATAGAAAATAAAATATTTGTTCCTTCTTTCATTTGCGTGTTGACGTATTGTTGATCGTGTGATTCTGGTTATGTATCTCAATACCTTGCCTATGGGGGTAGGGCCCCCTCCGTAGTCAAGTACTACCTATAACAATATGATTATAAATTAGCATTTTAATTTTGTTCAGTTTATGTTTTCAATTATTTGTTCTCAATTGCTGTAACTCCAGGTTCATAGTTTTACTCACATACTGTAGACGTATTTCCAATTTTCTATCATTCCATAACTGTAGTATAGTTTATTTGATTTCATAGTCATTCTATCTTTCAGTTTACAACAATTTTAGATGCATAGAACAAAGTTGCGACTCATGTGTGGTTTGGATTTCTAGTGTTAAACTATGATTCAGATTCTTGTGAAATTACAGACATTCTGTGATTTCCATTGTTGCAACTCATGTCTCTTCAACTTCGATTATAACAATTTTTTGTTGCTACAAATCAATTTCCTGGATTTCTTTTCGTGCTCAAGCTCCGTTGTTGTAACTCCGCTTGCAGCTACACTTTGTTTTGCTTTCTTTTCGATTTGTGATAGCTTTAGTCTCTGATAGCGTGGAATTGATATTGAATGAACACCACTTCATTGTAAAAAAAAAAGATATTCATCATACTCAAGAAAGTCACCAATAGATCATAGAATAAGTTTCAATTTTTGCAAGTGTGATCTTAATTTCCACAAGCGTGATTTCATTTTCCACAAATCGTGATTTCAATTTCTGCAAGTATGATTTCAATTTCCACAAAGTGCGATTTCAATTTCCGCAAGTGTGATTTCAATTCTCGCAAGCTTGATTTTAATTTCCGCAAGTGTGATTTCAATTCTCACAAGTGTGATTTCAATTTTCGCAAGTGATTTCAATTTATTTCCCGTATGCTAATTGTTTTCTTGCAACTTTGGCCATAGTATAGAGTGGTGACTTAGTTAAAGTATCTTGAATCTTTGAATTGTGACATTAAAGTGCTACAACGCCATAGTAAAATAAACACTCTTCTCGCATAAATTGTGCATGACAGTTCACAAGTTCCATATGGGCCCCAAATTGATAATTAAATGTACAACTCTTCATTTGCTTGCTAAGTTAATTAGACATTAATTGAAAAGTCTGTCACTCCATAAGAATCCATTTTAGGTACACAATTCAACTCCAAAATAAAATATTTTATTTGCATGAGGACCTCCACTTGTCATGCCACGAGTAAGACCATGCACTAATCCTCTTTGGTTAGTTTGATTAATCTTCAATAAGTGTGTGCCTTTTATTAGTATTTTTGTTTATAAATAACTTATTTTCTTACTAGTTTCTTATGTAAAGAACCAAATTTTAGTTGATATGCATAAACATCTCCCAAAATTCACCTATTAGTACACTAGGACTATTGTGAGATGATGAAGTTACTCATGTTACCATCATGGGTAAATATCACTCCCATACTTCTAAATAAGCATACTTAACCTTATATGTATACATGATTTTGATTAGGTCCCTGTATGCCTACTCTCCAACATACAATCATGCATCAAATAAAACCACTAACAAGGTTCACCTCCCTTCATTTTTTACATTCTTCTTGATTCATACCATTTTTAACCACTATGTTATCATCCCCAATCTTCAAATGGTCTCAATTGTCATGGCACAAGTCTATCTTAGTACAATTAGTATCTGATTCATCCATCATGGTGTGATTGTAATAGGATTCAAAGGTTCATCATCATATCTTTAGGGAATTGTGAGTCTAACTATATCCATCTCCTTGACCTCCGACATAAGACTCTTTATCCCTCCTAGGCCTCATCTAGAAGCTACTTTGCCCCCCCAAGTATCTGTATGTTTTAAACCTTTACAGTATAGAAATGCAAAAAAATATTATTTATAAAACAAAAAGAAAATAATAGCATTTGCACATAGTACTTAGAAATTTACCCTAGAAACCCTTAACCAGGAAAACCAACAAATGTTTAGAGTTGCACCTCTAACTCTCTTTGTATTAACTTCACCATTTACAAATACAATATATATGTTTCTATGGAATCCAAAACCTTAATCCATTTATTTGGATTATATTACAACCTTAATTTCTTAAGTATAATTAGAAAGCCATGGGCCATAAAACTGTGTGCCAAAATAGTCCATTAGAAAACCATGTGCTAGAAAACTATGTGCCAAAATGGCACAAAACAAACCAAAAGATTCTCCTTTTTTTTTTTTAAACTG
>ML796872.1:453442-467715 GCA_009831015.1 Picea engelmannii
ATATATATATATATATATATATATATATATATATATATATATATATATATATATTATATATATATATATAATAGATGCTTCTGGGATGCTTCGCTTCTGAGGATTTTTTGAAAATGATGCTCCCGACGCTTCGCTTCCTAAAAATGCTCCCGCTTCGCTTCGCGCTCTGGTAACACTGCTCTGAATAAACTCTACAGAAACAAAGTAAGTACATTAAAGAATAATTCATAGAAAGTATGTAGCACATAATTTCTATTCAAATAGGAGGAAAAAAGAATATGAAAACATAATATAAAGTACAAACTGATAAACAAGGTCCTCATAGATCTCTGATGCTGAAATATAGAAAGGAAAAGTTGCCCTCTGGCTTACAATTGAGAACGCACAAACCTATAAGAATCCTATTCTTACCTCCCCTTCCCAAAGGAAGATTTCCCCCCTTTTATTACATTTCAAAGATAACATTTATATAAAATTACAATCTACAAGCTATTATGAATAAAACTAAAAATAAAAGTTTGTCATAGGAAATCTGGAATTGGATGCTTAAATGATTCAAATGCTAGTTCCCTACCTGTAAATCTAGAAATAATTTATTTATTGTTGATCTCTTGCTGGCTGAGTTCCATGCCTAAATGATAGAACTGATTTTTATTTTTTTAGCAAACTTGATACCTTGTCACCAATATACTCTGCCACCTATACCCTTGAATGCTCAATTGTTGTTGAATTGGATGCCCTGAAAATAAGAAAGATAATGTTTCCTATGATCTTCTTTGAATACTGGACCTCTGGTCATATTAGATTGCTAAAATGATAGCCTAGAAATATGGGATCGATGAGATTGAGCTTATGACTGTTAATCGTATGCCTTGAAGTCTGGAATATTTACCTTCATATCTGGAATTGACCCTTTAACTTCCACATGTTCTTCATTGTTTTCTTCGACATGGAGAATTCTATTATGAAAATCAAGAGTCTTATGTTGGTAAATGAAAGGAATTCCATCCCAACATTCATCATCCTGTGAATTCTGTTACTAAAGTGTTGGGATTATCAAGGCTAAATCCATAGGTTTAAAGAGTAGTTTCATACATCAATACGACTAAATATTTGACAAACTTATCATTCTTATCTACTTCTGCCTTCTTTCTAGTCTCCTCCATGATAGAATTCTTAGGATTAATTTCCATGCTTTTTTGTTTGATATGCTAATGTCTCTCAAGGCCCGAGCCTTCATGATCCTTTCCATGTTAGCAGTCCATCAATTTTCTCCAGTAATTAAACAATAAGGAGAATATAAAACATAGTCAGAGACAACAAATTTATCTACCTTATCACCAAGAATGTCCTTGATAACTTTACAAAAACCATCAAACATGTTCTTTAGCTCATCCTTTTTCTTCTCGAGCCCTAGAACTGGTGATAAATATGGTGCTCCAAAGATCTTAGTATAAGTCCTTTGTGCTTTAAGAAAATCTAGTTTACCAAGCATCGTATGTGTTTTCCCAGAGCCTATTTGTCCATAGATAAAGATGCAAACCTTGTATCCATCAAGATCACCTTGAATAAGATGAGAAATATTCACAAATACCTCCTCTTACTTGGCCTCATGGCTAAATACCTTATCAAAAGTAAATAAATGCTTCTGCCCTGGAATCTATATCAGATTAATGTCCTGACCAACTAACTTAGTCTATGTAGGATATAGCACATCTGAGGACTTCGCTAGCACATTCATATTCTAGTAAAAATGGCATAGAACACATAACTCAGACAACTAGCAAGAGGAAGTAAGAAATCTCTTGGAATAATTTGCAAAGATGGTAATAATATTTGAGTGCGTAATTGATTGTTATCCAAACCCTTCAACCATGAACTCAGAGAATCGTTTTCAGATTCATAATGTCAATAACATCAATAGGATTTGAAGATATATACCAATTCTGGTTTGAGAAATTCTAGTTGATTTGAAACCTCCTTCCCTTGGGCACTTTATGTTGATGTTCGGTCTCCATGGGTGCATTCTTTGCAATCAATTCCCTTCTTTGTACAGTCAATTCAAAATTGAACAAGCGTAGAAGAAAAAACACGATCCCAATATAACCATTTTTCCATTGCAAATTCTCCAATTTAGCATTTGACATGGGGCACTTTATTTTGTATGCGAGACTATATCCAACATAAGCAAAGAAAATGGAATTTGGATTGTACATATACCAAGGTGGATAGAAAAATATGTGATGAGTAGTATATAAGTGCTTAACATGGGTTCCATTGATGGACTTTGCTTGATACTTGTGCACACTTTGAGAATGAGTTTGGCTACCACTTCTTGAACACTACTCTCTTTGTACATTTGGTAGCACCGTCCATTGGGGATTTGATAAAAAAATGCTACTAAATTTTTGTAAGAGCGTTGCTACTGTAAATCTAGGTGCTAACAATAATCATAGGTGTTGTTGGTCCTGAGTCTACACTTAAGGCTATAAAGTGTAGAGTCTAAGCATCTGAAAAGAGTAAAAGAAAAGGGGGGAAACAACTTCGGGGGATGAGGCTATAGCCGATCTCTGAGCTGTCTTTGTCTAACTTCCGAATATTCTTGAATACTGATATCCCATTTGATGGTGGACCATGAACGTTTGAGCTATGTCTGGATGATGGCAGTCTTAAGTATGGTATCAAAAAGATTCAAAGCAATGATGGTTTGATCCGATAGGCTGAGTTCAATGTTGGGTTGTCTTACGACGGGTATAGTCATGGGGAGAACAGAGCTTTAAAAGAGGGTTGATGTTTTAAAGTTCTTATTTCAATTTCAGATTATACGAGGAAAATCCAGTGAAGCCAAACGAAGGGTTTAACGAAATCGAAGGCCATTTTCCATAACTGAGTTAAAATCTTGAGACCGAGTATGAAAACATAGAGCCGTCAACAATGCGGGGCATCAATTTCAGAAGAATCCCACATTGTAGTGGAAGAAGAAAGGAAAGGAATACCTTGATGAAAGCATATAATATAGAGATCTAAGTAATTCATAGGTCTTGTACCTGCTAGTAGCCGATACAGAGGAAAAACTGCAAATAACTAGACAACTAGAGACTGATCACCATAGTAGAAGTTATACTAAATTGTAGCTAAAACATTAATCAAAGACGTATATGTAAAAAATGACATGAAACATGAAATAACAGAGGAAAACACATAACTCAATCTTGACGGAATATGGAGTCTTCAATTCGCTTTGTATTAATCCTGGCTCAAAAGAACTTTCTCTATTACAATCTATCACAAAAAAAAATCCTCTTTCATCTCTTCCTAGATGTTTATTTAAACAAAAATTCTAAACATTTAGAATTTCCATCGTTCTGGAAACTTGTTAGTTACAAATGAAAAATTGGAGCGTTTCATCTCCTCATCTTTGTCTTCCCTCATAAGGGCGAAGCACCTTCTTCTTTTCTCTTCTGGCTCCAGAAATAGAACGGGTTGACATCTATCATTATTTAGCACCAGAAACCTGCCCCTTTGCCTGCTTGATGCAAATGACACACCTTTCCACCAACTGGGCTACTAACCTGGAAGGCTCTGCTTGGTTGCTTGCCTCAAAGGTGTAACAACTCTTCGCCAATTATGGCAACCTTTTCCCTACTTGTCAGTCTTCCACGATGATGGAGCATAATTGTAAACTTGGTTGTACTAGCCATTTGTCCACTTGGACCATATCGACCTAGCTTATCTGGGATATCTCCACTTGTTCCTTCTCCATGTTTTCTTTGATGTCCAGCAAGTGGTTAGCTATATTGATTTTTCTCAGCGTCCCAGCACTGCCTTCCTTGTCAAGGTCTAACAAACTTTTACTTACCAAGGTGAACGTTTCCTCACAAGAATTCATCACTTCATTAGCTTTCCCCCTGCTTTCTGATATATTCTACTCCCAGACCTTCAGCAAGATATTTCCTCTAGTTTGTTCTACGATGGATAATTTGGAGCTATCGACCATCTCTATCTTTGTTGTAGCTATAACAATGTCTTGGAAAGCGACCCGAGCTGCCCCGGCTTCTCTTTCTCTCAAAGAAATATTTTCTAACACTTGATCTATTGTCTAAAAATGGTTTTGAATGGTTCCTACTTTTACAATCAGGTTTTGTTGAGCCATTAATACCTTATGTTGGATTTCAACGGCTTAGGATCTGAACATTTTTATGTCTAAAACTTGATTCTTGACGACATCCACTTTCGATTGTAACTCTATAATTTGTTGCCCCTGTTGGCTTACCTATGTTTGGCTAATTTGCGCCAACTAGCGCACCTGCTCAAGGTCAGATCTGAGTTTCTCAATCTCTTACAGATCGACTATTCAATCTTTCTCGAGGATTTTTCTCACCTCATCCCTGGCATTTGCTTCAGCAGTAGCCACTTTAGCTTCTAACTTATTGATCAAGAGGTTATTTCATTTCAACTGGGCCTTCAAAGTTCCAACTGAGTATTGATTTTCTGTAGCATAAGTGCCTAGTGTTCCTGCTATCTCATCTGCGAATTCTTCCTCTTTTGTGGCTTTTCCTTCTATGATGATTTTAAATTTTTAAGTCACTACGCCCTCCCTTTGATATAATCCTCATCTCACCATGACCTTCCTTTTTTTATCAAAGAAAAATTCATTAGGAGGCAGCTCCTCTATAGAAATGGGCATCATTTCTTCATTGAAGATCCACCCCACATCGAGATTCCCCTTTGTGAACTGTAAGGGTGTGATAATGGTGATCGGACTGTCGATTTCCTTAGATGGTTGTTTCGGGGTAGCATTTGTGGTCATCTTGTTTGACATGAGCGGTAGTGAGTCGCCCGACCCTTTCGAGGGAATCTCTGCTTGACCTCGGGCCTGCTTACCCGGCGTACCCTTTTCGGGGTTTCCTTCTGTTGGTAGGGGATTTTGGCTCCTCACTCTGAGGTTTCGGCTTCCCCTGTTTTCTCTTGGTTCTTCTCCTTGTTAGGACTCAAGTGCTTTGAACCTTTTACCCCCATCTTCTATGTAACCAGAAGCTTTGGGGTTTCACCTTGTAAAATTTGAGGGAGACAACTCCACCGGTGCTCCTGGAATTTAAAGAAATCGGCCTTATCTTCGGGTGGAAAGGCTTGAATCTGAATCAGGACTTCCGAGTAGGACCTTGCACCCTGGAATATTTCATCATGAGGGGAATCCTCATGTTCATATCTCTTCAAGCCACAACTCGCCAGGCGATTGCTCACAACCTTACTAGGGTCGTGCTTCTTGAACTCAATATCTACCAGCTTTATTTCTTCTAAAACCATAGCCTCGTCTTTGGCATGGCCAAAATATAACAAGGAATATGTGCCAATATGAATGGGGAAGGGCGACCATACCTTCTTTGATACTCCTTTGATCTCTTTTCTTATTCCACCGAGCACAGTTTGCCTGGCGATCTCGAGACACAATAGATTATCTGGAAAAAATAGTGGTAGAGAATATGGGGGGACAGAGGTGCCGAAAACCCTGATATATGTAAACTCTGCCTCTATATACCAATCTTCCATGATACTCAGGTTAGTCGTGACGCTATCCGAAATCCTAGGTGGCTGCTGGCCGAAGATGGCGACATGCAATGGCACCATTACCCAGTTGAAGATTTTGTAGATGAATTATTTGGCATTATCCTCCAAAAGATTCTAGTGGTAAACATGAATAGGCTTTGTATTATATGGATCGCATCTCCAGTTCATTAGTGGGAAGGGTGTCATGAAGCAGATGACATCCATGATGTAAGTAGACATAAAGAGTGAATTCACCTTCTTACTTGCCCTCTGTGCTCGATATTCGATAATTCGACTGGTCAGACTGTCAGACAACAGTTTAGCCCAGTCGAAGGAGAATCCCTCGGCAACTGTATGAATGAGCAATACCCATGGGAGGAAAAAATGGGTAGTGTCCTCCCTCCCATACAACCTGCAGACCATCATTGCTATGTACTTGAATTGTGGCTCCAAGGAAGAGATTGAATAGATTCCGTTAGTGTCGGCCCTGAATTTTGTGGGGTGTGAGACCCAATCTTTGATCAGATTAGACAAAATTCTTTCTTACTGCTTGCACTCCTTCTTGAAACCTTCTAGAAATTCAACATTGTGAGTGAGGTTCAGTGTGGGTGATAATTTATACATTGCCTGCAAATGTTCTGGCCTGGAAGTCCCAATCATTACCTTATGTTCACTGATAATCGTCCTGGTTGGGATGTCCACATGGTTTAGCACCCAAGTGATCATATCATAATAGGGAAGAAGCTGGGGCCTTGTTGCTATTTTGTGCATCTCTGCTTGAGAAATGATTTTTTATTTGGTTGATAAGTCATTGCTCTCGTTGTCGCTAGAATCATCCGAACAACTTCCAGACTCAGATTGTAGAATGTTGGAAACGTATGACTAGGTCTTGACAACATTAATACTCTAGGGAGAGGTATCAGAAACAATGTCTAAACCCTGACCTGAACTCTCGACAGCTTCCTTGGATGTTTTTCGTGGAGCCATGATAGAGAAACCTGCAACTGGACCTCCTGTCGGAAAAATTGAAAAGCACAAATAGCAGTTATCCTGGTGAAATGGTTTTGCACACAAATAGAAATGAAAATTGAAATAATGAAGGAAAAACTCTCTATCTTGGTCATTTAAACCCATGGGTGTCCTTGCCAATAGAACAGTCAAATTGCTTAATAGAAAGATTTAGAAGTAAAAACGAGATCGTACTATCTATCAACTTACCGCAAATTCAAATAGATGCCATAAATGCTTGACGAGTCGTAACATTGAAAAATGCAGGATCATTTAAGACTTCATCTGTAAACCGCGTGTGTTAAAGTTCATTTAAGGCACTAATTAATCTATTTTAGATATTTCAAATTGGTGCACTTAGTTGCTAATCCCCTTTTCGACGCTCACCACATCGAGTGTTTTCGCTCCTAGACACTGAGCCTCAAAGACCCGAAATCGCGATGGCTTGAGCTAATAGATTAGAAGTGATTTAACTTAAGTCTTTTAATTATCCATGCTTAATTAAAGAAAATCACGACTTCGGGGATCGGGGTTACGAAGGCTCTTCCCTTTGGGGAGACAATCGTCGAGTCGTGAAATCATGATAGTAATTGACCAGGGTTTAAAGTGACTTGCTTCTTGATACTAACCTAGGTAACTTTAACATGACTTCGTGACTTCACAAGTCGGGGGCTTGAGACATGTTCAACGCTTAACTCCCGAGAGCGAGGGTACGAGGTACTAATAGATGATAAGCCCTGCTTAGTTTTTTAGTAATGGTGTCTAAACTTAGGGAGGTTTTCGTCACTTCGCACGTCGGAAAACTGCGACTTTAGGGGGGATACACGTGAAACAAATGAAGTCCTGAAAACCAACCTTTTTGGGCTTTAGTATAACACTTCGTGCATTTAGAGAAAGGGGGCTCCAACATAAGCTCCAACTGGGGATCTCATCTCCTTGTGGGATGAGAAGGACAACAGACCAAGTGCCTGAGAAGGGGTACATGGAGTCATCATCTTGCTTCAGTGACACTTCGTTTGGAAAAGGGGAGACAAAGGAAAAATTGAGGTTTTCGACTTTAATTCTGAAACTTTCCAAAACTCGTCGCGCTTCCTAAACTCAACGACAGTCCATTCGGTAATGTTCCCTTCCTCGAGGCTGAAAATGGAGCTGCTTAAGATGGTCCAATCAATCTTAGGAAAATTAACAGATACGATAGGTTTTAGCTCGCATCAAAAAAAAAAATTTCCATGCTTTTAATCGGGGATACCTTCATGAACTGGAGCTGTGGATCCGGTTTCAAAAATGTTGATTACTAGAGTGTAGTATAATTTAAGTATGACAGCCTTACATAATATCTTAGATATTGCTTCACTGCTAGCAAGCCTGTTCAGTACCCCAGTGAAGTTATCTGGTTCCGTTTATTGAATTTCCTTTCACCACTCCAAACTGTAATCTTGCATTTAAATGTTGAGATGAGGGCAATCATTTTATGAATTTCCTTTCATCATCTCTTTGGACTAGATGGGGGCAATCAATTATTAATTTCCTTTCACCATCTATATTATACTTTACTTTTGAAAAGTGGAGTAGGGGAAATCAATTGGTGTAACAAAAAACCAACGGTGATATTCGTTACAGAGGCTTGTCAACTTGCTTTGAGTGCTCTGGATCAACTTTCTCTTAACCTTCACAATTCCCTAGCCCGCAGGAAAATAGGGGAGAATTCATTTCCAGGGGTCTTCTTTTGAGAAAGACTTAACCATTCAAAACCTGATAAAATACCTACGAGAGTTAGGATCCGCCTACGCATGGCTTTATTCAGCAGGGGACCGAGCAGTCGTGAAGACCAAGCTTACTTCCTGAGATGTTCGCCAGTTTCCCAAATTGAAGAGGAACCTCTTTTCTTCTATGGATGGTATGGGCAAGTGTCAGAGCTTAAGGAGAGAGGGCCAAGGATGACAAAGGGAAAGAGAGAAGGCTATGGACCTCAAAACCCAGAATGTTATCATGTAATCTTAATTGAGGTGAATACAACATACTTGTGAGACCACTTCTATGTTTTAAGAGATGTTCGGTTGAAAAATAGATACCTAGGAAATTCATACCTCGGCCTTACCACTTCGTTCTCCTCTAAAAGAAAAATATTTGTCACCTGTTTCAGTGGGTCAATTTCCTGGTACCTAGCCATCCCTTCCTCCTTTTGCAGTTTGGGTTGTAATTCGGAGGCTTGTATGAAACAACACACAGAGTATTAGGTCTATCAGGATTTATGGGACTCTGTGTGTCAAAATTTAAGTTTCTACTTCTAGGAAATCGACAACCTGTTTTATTCGAGATGAAAGTGAACTTACCGAAAAGTTTTATAAAAATAAAAAAGAAAACAAAAACTGGTATATACAATGGATATTTGGAACTCATTTATTGCATATAGTGCTTTAAATAACGCCCGTTGATAGGGGCGCCGAGAGTTTCATCGTCCAAATTCTCTAACATAAATGAATTCTTCCCTTCAGAAGCTAAGACTTTGAACGGTCTGTACCAGATATGATCAAATTTACCATGTTTTTCCGGATCTTCCCTCCTAGCATCCCATTTCAAAACCAAATCGTCAAGGAGGAAATCCTTTTTTTTGGCTTTACGATCAAACAACACTTTCATGTTGTCCTGGTATTTATGCATCCTTGTGTTCACGTCGGTCCTGCGTTATTGGACCTCGATCCGTTGATTTATTCTTCTTGTGACATGGTTTGGCTCTTCTTTCTCATCTTGCCAGAGCTTCATTACAGGGAGTGCCAGATTTATAGTTAAAACCACATTAGTCTCGTACACCATTTGAAAAGGAGAAGTACCAATGGATTTCTTCATACCTATCCGATTTTCCCATAAGGCGTACTTTAAGTGTACATGCCAAGATCTTTTGTTTTCGCTCAACACCTTCTTAATTATGGTAATTAAACTTTTATTTAATGATTCAGCTAACCCATGACCTTAAGGGTAATATGTTGTGGAGTGGCCCAATACGATGTTATATTTTTGGCTAAAGTTGATCATTGCCATAGACTTGAATGCCTGGGCATTATCCATCACTATCTTTTGGGGATAGCCAAATCTGGACAGTATGCTCTCTTCCAGGAAATCTATCACCATCGAATCGATCGCCTTCCTAGTGGGAATAGCCTCCACCCATTTGGTGAAATAATCTATGGCGGTGAGGATCCATTTGTGTTGAGCACTGGAATGTGGGTTGATTTTGCCTATAAAATCTAACCCCCATTGTTGAAAAGGGGCTTCGGTTTGACAGGAACTAGAGGTAGCGCTAGGAGATTTTGTTTTCCTGCAAACAACTGGCAAGGGTTACAGGCTCTGACTTTGACATTGACATTTGAGAAAATTTTAGGCCAATAATATCCAGCCCTTAGAATTTTATAAGATGTTTCCCTCTAGGCATGATGCCCTCCGCACACTCCTTCATGGAATTCGTTTATGACCCCCTTTGTTTCTGATTCTACCAAACAAACTAGTAGGAAGCCTAAGGGGTCCTTCCAATACAGTTGACTTTCAGATATATAGTACTTCACCGCATGCAACTTCAGTGTCCTGGCTTTAGTTGGAGACAAATTGCTAGGGAATTTCAGGGTCAGTAGGTAGGACACTATATCTTTATACCAATCTGATAAGGCAAACTTCTCTTCAATTCTAGAGATATCTATTTGGTCGTCGGCCTCGCTTACATCCCCTTGTCCCTCATATCCTTGCAGGTTATTTATTCCGAGTGCTCTGAAATTTGATTCCGCCAAGAGCTTAGCCAGACCTTGTCAGTTTTACCTCTAGGTCAAACTCTTGAATTTTAGTGAACCACCGACCCCTCTTTCCATCATTCTCAGGCTGGACCAATATATCCTTCACAGAACTGGTGGGAACGTATGCGATTACCTTGGAGTGTAGCACATAAGTTCTAAAAGCCTTCAAAGCCTTAACCATAACATACGCTTGTTTCTCCATTATATCATATCTCGGTTCAGCATCTCTAAGACTTTTACTAAAAAGGCTATTGGTTGCTCGAAACCCTCTTCATTCTTCTGGAGGAGCACTTTTGCCACTTTGTGTTCGAAGGCGAATGAGAAAACCAAGAAATCCTTTAGGTAATCAGGGCTTGCCAATGCGGGCGCTTCGCTGACAACTTTCTTGATGCGTGCAAATGACGCTTTAGCCTCTGTCGTCCATTTCACGTTCTTGTTCTTATTTATCATATATGTTATCAATTTCACGATTTCAACAAAGTTTGGGATAAATCTTCTCAAAAAAAATATTTTTCCTAAAAATGACTGAATTTCTTTTATATTTCTAGGAATATTTATGGTGTCTATAGATTCCACCCTTTTAGGGTCGATTTTAATTTTGTCCAAAGACACAATGTGGCCCAAGATTTTACCTTCTTGTATTGTGAAGTGAGACTTCTTGGGGTTTAAAGACAAACCAAATTTTCAGCATTTTTCAAACGTTTGCTTCAAGTGTAGTAGATGGTCTTCATCGGATTTAGAGAAGACAGTCAGGTCGTCGAGGTAGATAACCATGAATTTATCTTTTTCACCGATGAAGGTGATGTCCATAGCGCACTAGAAGGTAGCACCCGCGTTCATCATACCAAAAGGAATTTTTTCATACATAAATTTGCCCCAAGGGGTGGTGAAAGTTGTTTTTTATTTATCATGCTCGTTGACGACAATTTGATTATAATCGAAAAACCCATCGATCATCGACATCCTATTTGCCCCGACTACCTTTTCCAAAAAGTGATCCATTTTGGGTAGAGGATAGTTATCTTTGAGAGAGGACTTGTTTAGATTTCTAAAGTCTACACACAGTCTGATCTCCCTATTTTTCTTCCTAACTGGGACTAAGTTCGCCACCCAGTTAGAGTACCTGAGAGGTACAATTATTTTTGCATCTAACAGTTTTTTCACTTCTCTTTTGACCATAGGTAGTAAAATGGGGTTGATTTGTCTGAGCTTCTATCTGAAGGGTTTAATACCAGGTTTCAGAGGTATCTTGTGCCCGATCACAGAGGTGTCATAGGTTCTGAGCTCATCATAAGACCATGCAAATACATATTTATACCGCCCGAGTAAGTCTTAATAGCTTCACTATCCTAGGCTCTTTGGTGGTACTTTGATAACTTCATTATCCTAGGCTCTTTGGTGGTACCCACGTCACATTCTTCGACCTCCTTCAGTTGGGGCTGCAAGGTGGACTTCAGAGGCATGTCGTTTTGATCAAACAACCTTTCTAGGGGTATCAGGACCCTAGGGATCTTATTACTTTTTAACACTAGCAGGCGATGATTTGCAATTTTTTCTCGAAACTCTTGAGGTTCCTCCCCTTCCTGCATAATCCAGGTATGATCATTTTGGTTTTCCTGGTCAATGTGGGTTTCAAAGAAATCATCCACCATTTCTGGGAACTTTCTGATATGTTCGTCATCTTCAAAAACCTGCCAGTGTTGTATGTTGTTTGGTATGGATGATCTGTGCCTTACCTCTATGTGGTATTTTAATTTGAAAGCAGCAGGGGGTGCGAAATTCGAAGCTGCTTTTTCCAGTGAATCGACCTGCTAGTTTTCATCTCGTGGGATGAAATGAACCTTTACCAATGAAAATAAATTTTCCATTAGATCCCAGGCACAATTTATGTAGGACCTCAGTCTTGGGTGCTTGGCCTGGTACTGCCGATTTACATTTTTCACAATCAGTTTAGCATATCCATAGACCTCTAGATTCTTTATGTTTAGCTTCTTGGCAGCTTCCAGACCCAAGACTAGAGCTTCATATTCGCAAACATTGTTTATGAAATCTACGTCCCACTGTAACCTGTAAGAGAAGGGAACAACAAATTCATTTTCAGGTGCTATGAAAAGCACTCCCGCACCTTCTCCTTCACACGACGAAGCACCATCAAAGAACATTTTCCAAGTTCCAGTGTTGTGCACATTTTTAGCTGTCTTTTCAGTTTTGATTTCATTGATGTCACTTTCTTCTGCACAATTTTATTCAGTATCATCAAAGGACATAATACAATTTCCCAGGTCTTGATCAGCGATGTAAACAGGGTAATTGTTAGGATTCTATGGATCACTTACCGTATATGCCAACCGTGTTTCTTTGTATAACTGTGTGAACTGTCCACCAAAAAAAGGGATTGTAGCGTAGGTCATATCCAGCTGGAGGGATCCCCCGAGCTTGGATCCCCAAGATCTAGACAATAGTAAACCATACTTCAGGGGTATATTAGCGACAACTACATCCATTAGGACATTTTTCACCGGAATCTGGGTGAGGGTGACTATTAAATCTTTGATCATGCCCATGCACTTAACTCTCCTTGAATCAAACGAGTAAAGATATCCATAGGGTATGGTGATTTCGAGGACTAGTCTATCCATAATAGATTTGGGCATTATGTTATGAGAGGCCCCAGATTCCAACATGCAATTATGCAACAACTGATCATGCACTTTCAGGGTAATATAGAAGGGGGTGACGGTATCTCTGGCACCTTCAAAATGTGGACCAAAAGTGATATTAGTCTTGTCATCTTCCATATTTATTATGTCGGACTGACTCTCTAGATCTGAAAAATTTATCATCTTGGTTATTTGTTTTCGGTACAGAGGATTCTTCGCCAACTCAACCAACGGTATTGGTATCTTGTGTTAGAAAAACAAGACCACGGAGCAATAAAATAAAACAAATGCAGAAACAAAACACAGAAGACACACAATACAAGAGAGACACATATTTACATGGTTCACCCAGTGTGGGCTACGTCCACCAGAGAAATTGCCAGGTCCTTCCTTTATTATTATCCAGCAAATGAAGGGATACAACCTACATCACTGTAACTTCCTCTTCTTTCTCTCACAATATCCTCTCTTAAAATACAATATTCACCATCATCCATAGCCGCAATACATTTCCCTCATAAAAGAGGGTTGCCTTATAGGGCAAAAAACCCTAACATAATCTCTACCGTTAGATCTGCGACCTTATAATGAACGGTCTAGATTTACAATGAAATTACAATATACTTTTACAAGGAAATTTTTTCTTCGGGGGCTTCGCCCATGAACCCCCATTGGGGGACATTTCCCCCAGACCCCCCAGCCGGGGGGATATCCCCCCCCGGACCCCGTAGAGGGGGTACCCCCCCTCTGCACTCCCCCGCGTGGAAGACTGTACATACTTCTGGGGTGTAAATACTTCATGGGGTATAAACACGACTGAAAGCAAGGACCTCTGAATCAGGAAGATAATCAGGCTCCAAAACCAACAATCTCCCACTTGGAGACTGATCTCAACAACTCCATCGCTGCTGTATATGTTGGACTCTGAATCTTCTTGGACTTGGCAAATTTCTCATCTTCATCTTCATTCTTGAAGACCAACTGAAACTAAGAAAGAACTCAGTTTCTCCTTGGTTACTCGCTTTGTTAACATGTCTACAGGATTCTGGCTAGTGTGTATCTTTTCCAGCTTCAATTGTCCATCTTCCATGGCGGATCATATGAAGTGGTACCTCAACTGTATATTCTTAGTATTCGAATGGAAGGCTGAGTTCTTTGCAAGGTGAATGACACTCTGACTGTCACAGTACAACCTATTGTTCTCCTGCTTCTTTCCCAATTCCTCCATAAACCTTTGTAACCAAATCATCTCTTTACTAGCCTCTATAGTAGCAAC
>ML796872.1:470545-485493 GCA_009831015.1 Picea engelmannii
CCATTCCAGCTTTCTGGCAATGAGCACAAGATTAGAAGAGCCCTAACCTCATCATCAAAGTCCACTTTTACAGAACTTAGTTGATTAGTAACCGTATTAAATTCATTTAAATGATCTGCAATAGACCCACCTTCTGACATCTTAATATTAAATAATATCTTCATTAGAAATACCTTATTCGATGCCGAGGGTTTTTCATACAATTTGGCCAACGCATCCATCAAACCCTTCGTTGTCTTTTCTTTCGAAATATTGAAAGCCACTGACGCTGCTAGGCTCAGTCGTATCATTCCTAGAGCCTTTCTGTCAAGAATCTCCCATTCTTCGTCCTTCATGGCCGTCGGCTTCTTTGCTACTCCACTCAATGGTAGGAATAGATCCTTCTGATATAAATAGTCTTCCATCTGCATCTTCCATAACTGGTAGTTTTGGCCGTTAAATTTATCGACCCTAAACTTTCCATCTTCCGACATTGCTCCCACTCGAACCAGGAACCCTCTTTTCCTGTGAGTTACCTTACGCTCTGATACCAGTTGTTAGAAAAACAGGACCCCGGAGCAATAAAATAAAACAAATGCAGAAACAAAACACAGAAGACACACAATACAAGAGAGACACAGATTTACATGGTTCACCCAGTGTGGGCTACGTCCACCAGAGAAATTGTCAGGTCCTTCCTTTATTATTATCTAGCAAATGAAGGGATACAACCAAAAGAAACCTGCTGTAACTTCCTCTTCTTTCTCTCACAGTATCCTCTCTCAGAATACAATATTCACCATCATCCACAATCGCAATACATTTCCCTCATAAAAGAGGGTTGCCTTCTAGGGAAAAAACCCTAACATAATCTCTACCATTAGATCTGCAACCTTATAATGAACGGTCCAGATTTACAATGAAATTACAATATACTTTTACAAGGTAATTTTTGCTTCAGGGGCTTCTCCCACGAACCCCCACTGGGGGGCCGCTTGCCCCCAGACCCCCCAGCTGGGGGGATAGCCCCCCTGGACCCCACAGTGGGGGTACCCCCCCTCTGCACTCCCCCGCGTAGAAGAGTGTACATACTTCTGGGGTGTAAATACTTCATGGGGTATAAACACGGCTGAAAGCAAGGACCTCTGAATCAGGAAGATAATCAAGCTCCACAACCAACATCTTGATCTTTTTTATCTCATTTTTTAGGAATAAAACTCCCGCAATTTTGTTTGTTTCCTTGGCTGAAACATCGAACTCTTCCTTATCCATTTTATTTAGTAGCATTTTTTTATTCTCAGCGTTTCTGGTTTCGGGTGTCTACGTTTCGGCTGCCTTAGTTTTTCTTGCTTGGGTTTTGGCCCCTTTTACGTTGGTATTCTGCGAGTCTACCCCTATGTTATTTCGCATATCGATCTCTTTCTGGGCGGGCTCATATATTTCGACCCTAGGAAAAAAAAAATTGGGTTGCGCAGTCAACAAAGGTTTGTTTCTGGGCCTCAGATTGTATTTGTGCTGGAGCTCGGCCATTATGGTGTCGAAAATTCTTTGATGAGCGGGATCATCAACATCGTTTAGGTTATTGTCTTGAACCGATGATTGTTCAGTGTTCAAGGACTTCTCATAATCTTCCTTGGTCAAGTGAGGTTGTATACCGTCGTCGCCTAAGTTGTTTACGTCTTCCTCCAAGTCTTTGAACCCTTGCATATAATTTTCCCCAACAAAATTTTCTTTCTTTAGCGGGGCTTGGATCTTTTGGTCTTCATTTTTAATTTGTCTTGGTTGAAACTGAGGATTGGGATTTCTCCTGAATTCTCTTTTAACGAATTGATCAGCTTTCAATTGGTCTAGCTCCATTCTCGAGATTTTGTTTGATAGTTCTTTGATTATCCTGGCCATGTCATCCATCTTGTCATATGAGGATCTTCCAGATCCAGAGGGCCCTGCTTGATCTCTAAGACGTCTAGTTTCCCTGTTTCCCATCTTTCTTTTAGTTTTTAATTTACCTGAGGCCATCATGTTTGACTCAATTTCCACAGCGTCATCTTGCATTCGGGTTAGATCGGACCCTCTCCTTTCTCTTAATAGTAGAGCGAAATCAGGTTCAAAATCTCCTGCGAAAGTTACTTTGGCTGCGGACTGGGATGGTTTAACTTCAACAGGGATCTTATTGTACAACTTGTTAAACCTTTGGATGAATTCCATAACAGTTTAAGATCCCTTTTTCTTTAAAGACTCAAACTCGGTCAAATAGTATAAATGATCCTTTCTTTCACCCCATTGTTTGAGAAAGAGGTCTTCTAGTGCATCGTAGGATATGATTGAACCTGGGGGAAGGCTTCGAAACCAAGTTCTTACTTGTCCCTCAAAGGTTTGGAAAAACAATTGGGAATACACATCCTCATGCTCGAGCCCTAGAATATCAGCAAATTGATCAAAAAAGTTGATATGCTCGGTTGCAGTTAGATCCCCTTCTCCCATGAACTTGGGTAGGTTTTTCATATAGTTCTTAGGTAAATCATGGAGAGGTATTGGAAGGACCAAGGGGGCGTATCTAGCGGATACTTTGGTGAAAACCCTGGGAGGCGGTTGTTGGCCTTGGCCTCCTATTCCCCCTACTCCTTCTCTGACGACATCCATGGATAACCTAGGAGAGGAAATCGATGTGTTATAAAGAGGGTTGGCGAAGATTTATAGTGACTCTTTGCCTTCCCCGAGGTGGAAAGGGGAAAAGTCAGGAAACTTTCTACCAAGGGAGATGGAAGATGAAAAAGGAGAAGAAGGTATACGTGGACTCGACTTCTCTGACTTGCAGGATATGTAAATGGGAGAACCCACCGGTGTCGAGTTCGTGTACATGGAAAATTCTTCAAGGCCTTGAGTGATGGAGGGGTTTAGAGTCGATGGGATATCGATAGGGATGATCTGTAAGGCAGGAGTGTCTCCCCTTGTAGCATAAGAGGCCATCAGAGAGGTCTTGGTTTTGATCTCGGGTAGGAGCATCCCGGACTTTAGGGTTTCGGCTTCGATGGTATTGTCCAATATTTTTCTGAGAGGAAGTTCTCGTGAGGGGGATGGTTCAAGAAAGGTCTTATCTTTAGACTGATTAGACTTGGGTTGATAGGCAACCACGTTTTGTTTAAAAATACCCCTTGGTCTTAGTATTTTTTCAGGGTCGGAAATTGGCACTGTCTGTTTGGCATTTGGGTTTTGTCTGGTGTTCTTCTGAAAGGATGCTAGCTTACCTAAGAGTGGATTCACCAAGTGAATGATGAAATTTTATCCTTATCAAGGTGTTCTCTCTTTACTCACTATCAAAAAATGAAACTTGGAAATGTCATTTTCTTAGGGGAAAGTGACTGCGATTCTCCATCCCTGGCAACAGTGCTAGAAAGATGTTGGTCTTGAGTCTACACTTAAGGCTATAAAGTGTAGATTTTAAGCATCTGAAAAGAGTAAAAGAAAAGGGGGGAAATAACTTCAGGGGATGAGGCTATAGACGATCTCTGAGTTGTCTTTGTCTAACTTCCAAATATTCTTGAATACTGATATCCCATTCGATGGTGGACCATGAATGTTCTTGAGACAACTTCGTCGGTGCTCCTGGAATTTAAAGAAATCAGCCTTATCTCTGGGTGGCAGGGCTTGAATCTGACTCAAGACTTCTGAGTAGGACCTCGCACCCCAGAATATTTCATCATGAGGGGAATCCTCATGTTCATATCTCTTCAGGCCACAACTCGCCAAGTGATTGCTCACAACCTTACTAGGGTCGTGCTTCTTGAACTCAATATCCACCAGCTTCGTTTCTTCTAAAACCATAGCCTCAGCTATGGCATGGCCAAAATATAACAAGGAATATGCACCAATATTAATGGGGAAGGGCGATCATACCTTCTTTGATACTCCTTTAAGCTCTTTGCTTATTCTGCCGAGCACAGTCTGCCTGGCGATATCAAGACACAATAGCTTATCTGGCAAAAATAGCAGTAGAGCATATGGGGGGACAGAGGTGCCGAAAACCATGATATGTGTAAATTCTGCCTCTATATACCAATATGCCATGCTACTTAGGTTGGTCGCAATGCTATCCAAAATCCTAGGCGGTGGCTGGCCGAAGATGGCGACGTGCAATGGCACCATTACCCTGTTGAAGATTTTGTAGATGAATTCTTTGGCATTACCCTCCCAAAGCTTCGAGTGGTAAACATGAATAGGCTTTGTATTAGATGGATACCAACTCTATTTCATTAGTGGGAAGGGTGTCATGAAGCAGATGGCATCCATGATGTAAGCATACATAAAGAACGAAGTCGCTTTCTTACTTGCCCTTTGTGCTCGATATTCGGTAATTTGACTGGTCAAACTATCAAACAATAGTTTGGCCCAGTCAAAGGAGAAGCCCTCGGAAACTGTATGAATGAGTGGTACCCATGGGAGGAAAAAATGGGTAGTTTCCCCCCTCCCATACAACCAGTAGGCCATCATTGTTATGTACTTGAATTGTGGCTCCAAGGAAGGGATTGAATAGATCCCGTTAATGTCGGCCCTAAATTTTGCAGGGTGTGAGACCCAATCTTTGATCAGATAGGGAAAAATTCATGCATACTGCTCACACTCCTTATTCTTGAAATCTTCTAGAAATTCAGCATTGTGAATGAGGTTCAGTGTGGGTGACAATTTATACATTGCCTACAAATGTTCTGGCCTGAAAGTCCCAATCATTACCTTATGTTCGCTGATAATCATCCTGGTTGGGATGTCCACATGGTCCAGCACCCACCTGACCATATCACAATAGGGAAGAAGCTGGGGCCTTGCTGCTATTTTGTGCATCTTTGCTTGAGCGATGATTTTGTATTTGGTTGATAAGTCATCATTCTCGTTGTCGCTAGAATCATCTGAACAACTTACAGACTCGGATTGCAGAATGTTGGAAATGTATGACCAGGTCTTGAAACATTAATAATCTGGGGCGAGGTATTAGAAACAACGTTTAAACCCTAACCTAAACTCTCGACAGCTGCCTTGGACATTTTTCGTGGAGCCATGATAGAGAAACCTGCAACTGGACCTCCTGTCGGAAAAATTGAAAAGCACAAACATCGGTTATCCTGGTGAAATGGTTTTGCGTGCAAATAGAAATGAAAATTAAAATAATGAAGGAAAAACTCTCTATCTTGGTCACTTAAACCCATGGGTTTCCTTGCCAACAGAACGGTCAAATCACTTAATAGAAATATTTAGAAGTAAAAATGAGATCGTACTATCTATCACCTTACCGAAAATTCAAATAAATGCCATAAATGCTTAACGAGTCGTAACATTGAAAAACGCAGGATCATTTAAGACTTCATCCATAAACTGCGTATGTTAAAGTTCATTTAAGGCGCTAATTAATCTATTTTAGATCTTTCAAATTGGTGCACTTAGTTGCTAATGCCTTTTTTGGCACTTGCCACATTGGGTGTTTTCGCTCCTAGAAACTGAGCCTCAAAAACCTGAAATCGTGATGGCGTGAGCTAATAGATTAGAAGTGATTTAACTTAAGTCTTTTAACTATCCATTCTTAATTAAAGAAAATCACAACTTCATGGATCGAGGTTACGAAGGCTCTGCCCTTTGGGGAGACAATCGTCGAGTCGCGAAATCACGATAGTAACTGATCAGGGTTTAAAGTGACTTTCTTCTTGATACTAACTTGGGTAACTTTAACACGACTTCACGACTTCGCAATTTGGGGGCTTGAGACACGTTCAATGCTTAACTCCCGAGAGAAAGGGTACGAGGTACTAAGAGATGATAAGCCCCGCTTAGTTTTTTAGTAATGGTGTCTAAACTTAGGGATGTTTTCGCCACTTCACACATCAGAAAACTGCGACTTTAGGGGGGAGACACGTGAAACAAACGAAGTCCCAAAAACCAACCTTTTTGGGATTTAGTATAACACTTCGTGCATTTAGAGAAAGGTGGCTCCAACAGGTGCAATACCGGGATCTTGGTACTTACTTAAAAAATAAGTAGTTTGATCATCTATAACTAAGTCAATAACTACCAATATTTTGCTCAATGTAAGATGAAGCATGTGAATATTCATGCCCATTATTTAAAACAATTGGTATAGGAGAAAGTTGTGTCTCTTGTTTGTTGTAGGATAAATGATCCAACTACTGATATTTTAACTAATATTTTAACTAAGTCAATAATAAAAGCTTGATTTAGGAAACTTTGGGATCTTCTCGGACTTCACAAAGATTTCCATATGAGGGGTGTAGCTATATAACTACACCTTTCAAATCTCAAGAGAGTTGTGTTGATGCAGAGGTATTGGAATGACTCATCCTATTTCTAGATCCTTTGGATATAATTAGTGTAATTATGTTGATAGTCAAAGTTTGTTAGAGAAGTTAGCTAAGCGGTTGACTAACTAGTTAGTCAGACCAACTCAAGGTCAATTTGACTAATTTTATTGGTGCATATGTCAAGGTAGAAAAGCTATAGATATGAACACATCTAAGGTGATCAACCTATCTATGTGTATATACACACATACATATCTATAGGCATCTATGTATATATAGGCATAAGAACAAGGTCGGGTTCAAGTTTACTAATGGGGAGCATCTTGGATTGATAATCACCCCACTACTAAATTTCCTTGTGCGAAGGGAGTGCACAATCTTCCCAATATTCTCATCTCTCTTATCGTACAAAGATTCATTCAATTGCTCACCTACATGAATAACTACTATGGAGGAATACATGTTTGATAATTTGATAATGCCACCAAAATCAATCACTGAGTAAACGAGATTACTAATCCTATGGTTAAGGAAGTGGACCCAAGTCCTTTATGATAGGAAACAAATTGATTTGATAAATTCAATCCATGCTATTGAACTATATTGAAAAACATTGTTACGATTCTATATGTAGGTGACCTAGTGAAGAAAATTGTATTATGGTTTCCACTACTCAGTGCATTATAAAGATAGCTTCCCAATGCATCATATTTCTCCTTACACATTATGTAAGCCCAGCCTCCCTTACAATGGTGTTGCTAACATATTTGAACACAATTATTATCTATAATGTAGATATATTTTTCAAACATTATTACTCAAGATAATATTATTTGTATCTCTATCTCTATAATATACATCTATAAGTTATAATATTTTGTAATTTTGAAAATTATAGATATACAATATAAAGTTACAATATTATTTAGAAATATAACATATACATACATGATATATCTGCAAAGTTAATTGTATAATAATTGTGGCTCATTTTGAGACCCAGGGTCTAAGTAAGTTTCTAACAAAGTCTTGATGTAGTCTAGTTATGTCCACCTATTCAACCTTTTGAATGCTAAAGGTCTCACCTAAAGCATGCATATTTTTTTAGTTAATGTAGTGTAGAACAAAGTGTTGTGGCTACAAAATCCATTCCATGGTTACTTATTAAAGGTTCATTCCAAACATATAAGATATAGATAATCAACATAATGAAAAATAAATACAATCACATCATCCATGTAAGAAAATCATATGTACGAAAAGAACACAAAAAGATACATAGAACAACCATGAGAATTCATTACTTTAAGTGACATAAGAGGTTATATCCAATAGAAAAGGGTACATAGCCTTGTATCATATGCATCAAGTGCATATAACTCATGATGGCATAGTAGAATCCTATCAAAGTGACTAATAACAACAACTACAAAAAAAAAAACATATATTCTAGCGTACAACAATATATATAGGCCCTTTGAGGTGTGTTAACTCCTCAAATAAATTAGCGGATTTATTTGCTATTCTAGGTGATAGGTTGTGACCTCAAGTCATTTTTTGAAGTTTCTGCAATTGTTAAGCTTAGGTTTTGGTTCTGTTTTAGAAAATAATGTGATCCATGAAGTCTTCTTTTCCAAAATTTCCATAATTCATTTTCAACAGCTAACTTATGTTCAAAAGTTGGATGTGCACTGAGGAAAGTTTTGACTTTCCACAGCTAAGGGACACTTTTCATTAATGGGTGCGCTGATTGAAAGTGGTCAATCTCAAAAGGTCTGACAATCAAAGTTCATGGGTGGCGCGCTGTGGAAAGTACATGCTTTCCACAGCTACGAAGCGGTTGTTTACAAAGTGGCACGCTGTTGAAAGTAATTACTTTCCACAGCTAAGGAGTGTCTTTTATAAAAGCGGTGCGCTGTGGAAAGTGCATACTTTCCACAGCTAACAGGGGTTTTCGAAGGGGTCACGCGCTGGTGAAAGTGACATGCAAGCAGATTGACAGAGGCGTTTTCCACGGACCGTTGTTGAAGCAGAGCGGGAATCACATGCGTGATATCTACGACTGAAAGAAATGATGATGTGATCACCCCACGTCAAGCAAATCCAAGGCATGCGCCGATAAGAATGGGCAATGATGCAAACTCAATTACGCATGTCAGGATATGACTGTAATTCGAATCCGGTCCAGAACCCACGCTCACTGCTCATGACATCCGGGAGGGCAAGTTTGTGTTCGGTAATGCAGGTACAGAGGAGGTACCGTCGGCCTGACACCATCAAATCAAACAGCAGTTTCATATCACAAATCGTTTCCAGAATGATGTTGAAGTTTTCATTTGTTTCAAAACAGAGCCGAACCCCGAACTGCTTTCAACAGCGCAGAACCTCGGCTCGACTAGGCAGTTACAGGGATTACATTTGTCAAGTTTTTGAGCTGCAGAATGGTGAGAAACGCAGTGGCACTTTACTCAAGCGAGAATTGGATAACTTATCCTTTTTTCAATCACATCCCGAGGCCCAGAGGCATTTTTCAAATGCAGGGTGTATGGAATTCGCAGAAAGGTTACAAATTGGGTGCCACCAGGCCACGACTGAAGCCTTTGCCAGGACTTTTGATGGAAACAAAGCTCACGTCGGCTCTGTGGAAATCAAAGTGGATGAGGCTGTCATTGCCGCAACTACAAGATTGCCGAGAACTAGTCAGAGATGGTTTAAAACCACCGCTCCTAAAAATCTGGATTTCAGGGTCCATTTGAAAGAGGGGTACAAACACAAAGTGTAGAGAAAAGGTATGCTCGTTTCATATCTAGATGAAAACTGGCAAGAATTATTCAAAGGCATTCAATTATACATTACCTCAGAAGGAAGATATGATAAATTGATGATGTATCACTTTAAACTCATGGATCACTTCAAAGGCAAGACCCCCATCAATTTGCCTTATTTTCTATATCACAGTTTGACTAAGGTATGCAAAAGGATTAGAGCTCAACCCTTGAGCGTGAAAACTACTCTATGTCACCTAGGCCTCATAAAATTGATTATTCTGGAAGAATTGAAACAACAGGGGAGGAGTTGGGAGCACTTTCTATTCTGGGAAGGTTTTGAAACCCAGAATCAGACTGTAAATGAACAGATGGCTGGTGCAAAGAAACCATCATCCCCTCAGAGCAGCTCAAGAAGAAGAAGGGCTTTACCAGGACCTTCAGAAGACAGATTATCTGGACTGAAGCCCCACAGGTCAAAGAGAAAGTTAAATTTTGAGCAGGCCACAAAGCATACTACACAGAAAAATACAGGGCATCCAACAGAGCAGAGTGCAGGAAAAAATATACTTAACTTGCCTTATTCAGATTCAGAATCTGAGCAACAAAATCAATGCCCTGCCATTAAGAGTTCTGAGCAATCAGCTGAATGTGCACAGAACTATGAAACTTTCAATCAGACAGAGCAGGGAGAATCCTCAAAAAACCCTAGGTCAAATAAGTCTCAAAGGATCAAACATCTGAAGGAAGTAATTGCCCAGCAAGAAGTCTTGGAGCGGGTGATTAAGGATAGGTATAAACAATTATCTGATAACTTTGCCAAGACAAATGCAGCATTTGAAATATTGGCCAAGGAGAGTGTTAAAGAGAAAAAGAGGAAGAAAAAGCTCACCAAAGACTACAATATCTTGCGGTGGCTTACGAAATGCCTCAAAAGGCAGATCAGGAGGTTAAAACAAAAATTGAAGCAAAAATCTCATCCAGACCTGAAGGTCCTCGCTCAAGTTGTCGTCAATATGCAAGGTGAGAAGTCAAATGCCCACTGATTTTGGTTTGAAATCAATTTCGAAGGTAAAAACTCTTTTTGTGTGCTATCGGGACTTTCAACAGCGCCAGGCTACTATTTCATTACCCGTTAGTTGTGGAAAGTGACAGCTTTCAACAGCTAACCCGTGAAAAAAAAAAAACGGTTGCGCTGTTGAAAGTTGGGAAAGCGATTTTTGAGGCCGAAAACGCAACAATTTATTTCAAACAGGTTTTGAAGATATGCCAACGTATCAGTGGACTATTAAATCACATGCAATAAGTTCAACCTCAGGGATTTGAGGGATTTTTGGTTACACATTCAAAACCATTTCCTATAAACTCGACCATAAATATTGGAAAATTGAACAGTCACATACAGGTGTCCTGCTACTTCACCACATTGCAGATGTTGAAAGCTGGAGGAGGCAAATGGTGATTTTGGAGACTGAAGACAGTTCGACTACTCAGTTTAGTTGTTGAAGACTATAATTTCAAAGTTGTTTAAATAGAATAGAACTGTTTTTATTAAATACAGATCCATGTTTTTAGGATCTGTATAATTGTTTGTATGAGGCTATAAATGCCTGTTTTTGATATCAAAGAAGGGTTCGATTTTGAGTGCTATGATGCTGCCACTGTAACAAAAAGACTTATTCTTATTATATGAATTATTTCAAGCTTCCCACAGTTGTGTTGCCAAATTTCTCTTTCCTGTCTTTGATATCTTGTGAGTGAATGTTCTTTGCTAATGCTCATTTAATCTGTATATGACTGCCATCTCATATGTTGATTGATTAAGTTGATGATCATAAGATATTTATTTGGTTATTAAGCCCATTGTGCTTGTTGGTATGAAGTATAATCTGGTTCAATATCTATTTTCTTCCCCCATTTAATCAAACCTTGTCTGACTGCATAGCTAGAAGGCCTTGTGAGAATTTATATTCCTAGACAGTCTTGAAAACACAGTCTAGTTCTTAGATATTCATCTTGATCCAAAAAACCACATCAAATATTAAGAAAATATTTCCAAAAAGAGTTAGTTACCAGGCATCTCCGACTTACAGCCTAGGAGAGTTTCCTGGAGTGATAACAAATTGGCGTCGTTGCCGGGGAGAGGAGATTAAAGCTCAGCTTCTCTGGGAGACGACATAGATCTACTTCTTGATGATAGACAAGAAATAGACACTATCAGGTTTTACATTTTCTATCTGGTGACTCCATTGACAAAGTGGCTCCCAAAAGAGATCACACTAGGGCAAACCCAGAAGGCCCATTGACAACATCAGTTCCTGATCCAGAAAAGATCATCAACAAGGACAAAGTTGTGCAAAGACAGGCTTCTGGATCTGCAAGTGCAATTGATTCAGGTATTCCAATTGATACTCATCCTTTCATATCTGAAAATTCTTTGGTTGAATCCCCTGTTGAAACCCATAATTCCCAAGAAATAAGAAATTCATCTCAAGTTTCTAAAGTAGAAGAACCTTCTTTTGCTTCTAATATTACTGATTTTGTCCTTGAGGTTGATATTTCATCCCATCCAAAAGAATTGAATACTGAATCCTCCTCACAGAAAGAAGATTCCTCTTCATCTCCTTTGGATTCATCACCTAGAAAACCTTCGAAAGGTGTTTTACACACTTACACCAATCTGCCTATTCGTGAAGAAATCTTCCATGATCTGTCCTCTAAAGGGGAAGAAAATTTAGCATTGTTTCTCGGTCAATTCTATAAAGCCTCTTACTTTCAATCTACTTCTGAAGCCTCTGCTCAAGGTGAAGTAAGACAACCATTCTTTTCTAATTCGGGTAACTCACCTCCTCCATCGTCTCCTACAAGTTTCTCACCTCTTCCATCATCTCCCACTAGTTCCTCATCTGTATCAATTTCCAAGACTGCCATGGCTGCCCCTTTGACCAGGATGGAGCAGATCTTGGCAAACAGATATGCCCCACTTGTCCTGCCAAATCCCCTGTCTTCCATGCCAACAGGCGACTACCAAAAATATATGTCGAAGTTCACAGGAGCAGGGGAGTATACAGCTAAAGAACACATTGAAGCATTTTATGCTTATGCAGAAAACATAAATATTTCAGAAGAAGATGTGTGGACTAGAGTTTTCGTTCAGAGTTTGGATGGCCAAGCTCGAAAGTGGTTCAAGGAACTACCCGCAAATTCAATCACTGGCATTGAACAATTAGATGAAGTATTCTTGAAGCATTGGGGGGAAAGAAGAGATCTGTTATACTACATTTCTGAATTTGGAAATTTGAAGAGAGGAGATGGAGAATCGGTCTCGGACTTTATCAAGAGATTCAATAAAATGTTTGGTAAGATCCCGGTAGAGATTAAACCAAGCGATGCATCAGCAAAGATCACATTCTCTGTTGCCTTTGACGCAGAGTTTTGTCTGATCCTTAGGGAAAGACGATCAGCCACGCTTGATCTAATGCAAGATGCTCTTGAGGTTGAGTCTAATATCACAGCATCACTGAAGCTTAAAGGAAGGGCTGAGAAGAAGAAGTATGATGTTGAGCCCTCCTCATCTTCTAGCATCCAAATGGAGAATATGGCAAAGATGTTGGACAGTCTGACATCTAAAATGTCGAAGCTAAAGGTCCAAAATCAGCAACCAGCAAGAGCGAAAGAGTCAAATACTTTCGCTCCCAAAAATCCAAATACTTTTCCTTACAGAAGGAATAATCCACAAGTTCAGATTCTTCAAAGAGATAGAAATCCAGCTGATGATCAGAGGGTCAGGCCACCATTTCAAAATGCAGTGTTAGATGAAGAACAACAGCCCCCTCACGATGAAATTGAGGATGCAGATGAGATAAACTGTTTTGGTGATGAGAATGATACTTCATTTCTAACACAGGTAGACTATGAAGAGGCCCTGATGGATCAACAAATTTAGGAAGCAGGTGTAGAAGAAGCTGTCTACTTGACAGATGATCAGAAAGGCTACAATTTGAGGTCCAAAAGTGTTGGTCCAAAAACACCTATTGTTGCCCCGGTGAAGGACAAGGAAGATTCTACCCCAGCGAAAAGTAAAGAGGTTGCTTCCAATCAGCCTCCAGCTGCTGAAAAACAAAACACCCCTCCAACCAAATAGCAGAAGAAACAAATTCAACCCCCAGCCAAAGAGCAGGTCAGCCTAAAGGCTCCTTCCCATGAGGTAAAAGTTTCAGACAGACCATCTCTCCCTTTCAATTTTGAATCTGAAATTCAAAAGGTTAAAATACCCATGCCTTTAACTGAACTCATGAAGAATGAAGCCTTTAAAGCAGCCATCTTAAAGTCTCTTGAGCCTAAGTCCTCTCCATCAAATGATTTTGTTAACCTACAAGATGATCAGCCTAAAGCGACCATAGGGCCCATGATAGAAGACCGTGACGATTCTTGTCCACCATTTTACATATCATTAAATGTCCATGACAAAATCCTTCACAATTGTTTGCTCAACTCTGGGGCATCACATAACCTTATGCCTAAGGCTGTGATGGATGAGCTTGGTCTCGAAGTCACCAAACCATACCAAGATCTTTTCTCCTTTGATTCTAGAAAGGTCAGATGAATCGGCCTCATCAAAGTTATGGTTATTAACCTTGCTCAATTGCCAATGAGGAGCATGGTTATGGACGTGGTTGTTGTTGATATTCCACCGAAGTTTGGGCTGCTTCTACCTCATTCACGGAGAAAAAGATTAGGAGGTACATTGTAGATGGATCTGTCCTATGGTACAATTCCAGTGTTTGGGGGGGGAATGAAAAGACTTTACAGGGAAAATCATCTCGCGTATATCATCAGCGATGGAAAGAATTCCGTCAATCATCCTATCTATGTTGTGGATACAGATTTTGGCTCATGCATCCTTCAGATCGACGATGGTAAAGAAACTCCTATGCAGCTAGTGAAGCCTATTGAACAACAGGCTGAAGATGAAAACATTGCAGTCTGGACTATGTACTTTGATGGGGCCAACACTAGAGACTCGTCCAGTGCTGGAGTAGTGCTCATCTCTCCTACAAAAGAAACCATATCGCTGTCTTTCAAGCTTGACTTCAGAACCACAAATAACATAGCAGAGTATGAGGCTCTGCTGTTGGGATTAAATTCAGCCAAGGAGATGGGGATAAAAGGTTTGAAGGTATTGGGAGACACAGACCTCATTGTGCAGCAGGTAAACAACACATTTCAAGCTAAGCATGTCAGGTTAAAGTCTTACAGAGATGAGGTATGGAAGCTGCGTGATTCTTTTTCTATTTTTGAAATTTCATAGATACCAAGGGATATGAATCAACTCGTTGATTCTCTTGTTGTTTCAGCCAGCACATTCATTCCACCCATTCCCCCTAAACTCAGCTATGAAATTCAAGTAAAATATCGACCATCCTTACCTGATAATGTCAAGTATTGGAAGGTTTTTGAAGATGATGATGAACTCAACAGATTTCTCCAAGTGGTGGATGAGTTTTCTGACCTGCACATTGATCAGCATAATCTTAATTAGGAAGAATCACAGAAACCTGAGCTAAAGAAGAAGTTGGGCCAGCATGATATCGTTCAGTTACCAAACAACTACATACCTCGAGGTTTGGTACCCCTAGAGAGGCTGTTTGATCAAAATGATGTCCCTTATCAGCCAGACAAAAAGGAGAAAGATCCTGTTGTTCAAGAGCATAACATAGGAGGTAAAAGCCAGCCCAAGTTTATCAATTTGTCTTCTAAATTGACTGCTGATGAGAAGTCAAAATATTGTAGTGTTTTGAAGGAATTTTCCGATGTGTTTGCTTGGAAATATAGTGATTTAAAGACTTATGATCCCGATATTATCCAGCATAAAATCCCTCTTGAAAAAGACACTATTCCT